>MU760189.1:129217-146210 GCA_026770625.1 Nicotiana glauca
ATTTGCTACAAAACGACGTCGTTTTGGGCGTCTCTGGACCGGACTGGGTTAGGGTTTTGGGCTGGACCGGCGGGGATTGGGTTATAGGTTGATTGGGCTTGAATCTTGTGGCCCAAAAATTAGATGGCCCGAATTCCTTTTATTAATTCTTCTTTTTTTTTTCATTTGTTTTCTTTTACTTTCTTTCCCCCTTTTTATTTATTTGTTTTATTTATTTCTTTACAAAATTAAAACTAATAAAACCTAATTTAATTCCCAAACATAGACTAATTAATTTTCTAAAAATAAACTAAATCCTAATTTAAAAGGAAACTAAACCAAAAATTTAAAATGTAAAATTTAAAATTGTGAAAGGACAATTTTTGTTATTTTTCTCTTATTTTAGTAATATTAATTAACTAGTAAAACTAAAAATATAAAATCAAATTCTAAATGCAAATACACTATTTTTGTACCTTTTTTAAGAATTATGGCAACTAAAATGCACACAAAAATACAAACAAGACACAAAATCATGCAATTAATTCCTAAAAGTTCAAATAATAAAGAAAAATCCTAATTCTAAGGAATTTTATAGGAGTAATTTAAGCATGGCAAAAATCACGTGCTCACAGCTGCCCCTCTTTGCTCGAAGACACGAAGGGTTTTCGAGCAAAGATAAATGAGCGCCATGAGGGATTTTTGCCTGCTTGGCACTCCAGGAGAAGCATTTTGAAAGCCGTCTGACCGAACCCTGTTTCAAAGGTTGCCTACATATCCTTGGCTATAAAGGAATCAGGTCAGTGTAGTTCTGAAAGGTTTGGTAGCTGCGACTACCAGGAGCTGTGATTTCACTGATGTTGCTGCTGCTACTACTTACTGACCTCCTTATTACACCAAAAGGAAAATCAAAGCTAAGCTAGCTATGCCTATCAACTATGAGTTACAAGATTCCTATCTATAATTCTCTTGAAACATGATCTTGAGTCTTAGCTGATTTTGCTGTGGACTAGTATCTGAATCTTGATGATTGCGAGCTGTAGGTGTTTATTTCTTTCTGCACAATTCGGTCAAAACGGGATCAACGGAGGTTGTGACTTTAATCAGATTTTGAGCAATCCGGACCCTTGTTTGCTTCAACATTTGAGTTCATTTATTTTTGTTCTTTTCTTCTTTCTTTATTCTGGATTGAAACTCATTCCGTAGGTCATCTTGAACCTTGTGTCTCGAGGTCAAACCTACTTAAGACACCAAAACAAACGAACGAACGAAATTTTTCTGCCCCAGTTTTCACTAGGAAAATTTCGTGAGTTATTTATGACAGTCTGAACTCTTTTTGTTTTATTAATTGTATCCTAAAAGGCGCAACGTAGGGATTCAAGCCCTAATGTTGGCTAAAAGGGAAAATGCTCAACTCAGGGGTTTGAGCCCTAATGTTGGCGAAAAGGAAAAACGCTCAACTCAGGGGTTGGAGCCCTAATGTTGGCTAAAGGAAAAGTGCTCGACTCTGGGATTGGAGCCCTAATGTCGGCTAAACGCTCAACTCAGGGGTTGGAGCCCTAATGTTGGCTAAAGGAAAAAATGCTCAACTCAGGGGTTGGAGCCCTAATGTTGGCTAAAAGGAAAAACGCTCAACTCAGGGGTTGGAGCCATAATGTTGGCTAAAAGGAAAAATGCTCAACTCAGGGGTTGGAGCGCTAATGTTTGCTAAATGAAAACGCTCAACTCAGGGGTTGGAGCCCTAATGTTGGCTAAGGGAAAAGAACTCAACTCAGGGATTGGAGCCCTAATGTCAGCTAAACGCTCAACTTAGGGGTTGGAGCCCTAATGTTGGCTAAAAGGAAAAACGCTCAACTCAGGGGTTGGTACCCTAATGTTGGCTAAAGGAAAACACTCAACTCAGGGGTTGGAGCCCTAATGTTGGCTAAGGGAAAAGAACTCGACTTAGGGATTGGAGCCCTAATGTCGGCTAAATGCTCAACTCAGGGGTTGAAGCCCTAATGCTGGCTAAATGCTCAACTCAGGGGTTGGAGCCCTAATGTTGGCTAAAGGAAAACACTCAACTCAGGGATTGGAGCCCTAATATCAGCTAAAAGGAAAAACACTCGACTCAGAGGTTGGACCCCTAATGTTGGCTAAAAGGAAAAACGCTCAACTCAGGGGTTGGAGCCCTAATATTGGCTAAAAGGAAGTACCAGGTTGATGTTGGGAATTCTAAACTATCCTTTTCTTTCTTTTTTTTCTTTTGTTTTTGATAAGATGCAGGAAAGATCTTGGAGGAAACTTCTTTTTGAATCGATTATTTACTGCAAAGCTATTTCAGCACTTGCACATTTCTTTTATGTTGGCTGCACCCACTTTTGTGCGGTCGCCTGGATTGCACCTATTTCAATTTCCAAACAAAAAACAATTGTCAGTTTGAAATGGTGGTTGGTTTTGTGTCCTTGATAGTTTGATCCCAGCCTGTCTTTGGTCGAAACTCTCTGCTACTTGTCAGTTTTGAAGATGATTCTCTCTTTTAATCCGCAAGATTCAACTTTCAAGATTCCATGATGACTTGCCCGCATGGGGCTTTGCCTTTTCACTTTAATTTGCTCTCAGAACTTCTGTCCTTGACTTTCTTTCTTTTCAAATGTCTTTAATTTGAAAGCATCAACCACCATGATCAATCAGGATTGGGACTGACGCACCCGCTGAGGCTGTGTATTTTCTTCGGCTCTTGCCAGGCGGAGCCCTGTGAAACCAGTCTTGCCACCTTTTCTTTGTAATAATTCCGGAATCAAAGTTAAACCGAAAGGGATTCAAGGAAGAAATACACAAAAGGCAAACAAATGAGTTTAAAGAGAAGTGTCCCTTCCGGGGGAAAGGAAAGACTTATCTGGGGTGCATGCTGGATTCAAATGGACATGACATGATTCTTGGACTAGACGCCCGACCCACACAAACTTTCCAGCTTCTCTTGAACCCACTGTTCCGCATTTCAAAACCAGGGAACTTGGCCAGGACTCTTTTAGTGGTGAGATGTCTTGTTTTCGGCCGACAACGCCCTTTGCGGGTTTTCACCAATCGACCTCTCTCATTTCTCTTCTCACCATTGCTCGATAGTGTTCTTTGAGAGTTTTCACCAAACAGACTCTCCCATATTCAATTTCTCTACTCACCATCTCCTTATGGTGCCCGAAGGTTTTCACCGATAAGACTCTCTCATTTTTATTTCTCTCAATCGAATTCCAACAATGTTGTTTTTCACTTCCTATGCCTTTGCGAATTGATCAGAAGGACTTGGACAAGATTTTGGGTAAAAGAATTTTGGACAGAAGTACAACTTTGAAACCAATTTGGTGGACTCATGGTCGAACCATCATATCATCCGCCCCAATTTCACCTTTTGGGGGGCTTTGAGATTTTTGTTTTGGTGTGACTGAACCCCAGAGAGAGGCTGCCTACGTATCCTTTCGGAATCAAGTCAGACGTAGTTCAGAGAACTACGTTTTTGTTTTTGTTTTTGTTTTGTTTGTTTTTGTTTTTTCTTTTTCTTTTCATCATATTTCTTTTTTTTTCTTTTTTTTCTTTTTCATTTTCTTTTCTTTTTCTTTTTCTATTTTTTCGATAATACTTCCGATTCCAAAGAGGGTAGCCAAAGACGAGTAACCAACTCAAGTGGGTTTGCGAAGTGTTGATAGTGTTTGGATAGCGAGAAGAAAAGTCGTCATCATCTCAATTGTACAAAAACCAACACGCAAAGAGCCTAAACATAGTACCTTTTTACTGCATCTGCATTCACAGCTGTTTCGGGATCATTTCCTTCGATATCTCCCAAATACAATGCTCCTCTCGGCAATATCCTTCGGATGATGTACGGACCCTTCCAATTAGGAGCAAATTTTCATCTTGCTTCCTGGTGATGAGGATGAATGCATCTTAACACGAGTTGTCTCATTTCAAAATTCCTAGGATGCACCTTCTTGTTATAAGCGCGGGCCATTCTTTGTTGGTACAACTGCCCAGATATGCCCTGAGTACAGCACACTCTTTTGTTGTAATGTATGGACCTTTCCAACCCGCGAACCACTTTTCCTTCAATTGTTCCAATTCTTTGTTTTGTTTCCTCAAGGTTACCTTCTTTGCATTTCGACTCTTGATTCATTATTTCAAAAATATGATAGCGTTTTGGGATCTAGGCATGAAGTCTGCAAGCATGTCATGTTATTTAAAGCTACATTATTAGAGCTAAAGAGAAGAAATGAAGGAGAAAAAATAGCAAAATCAGAAAGAATAAAGAAAAATGAACGATGAAATATTGATTTCATTTCTTGGAACTTTGAAGATAACAGGTTTCACATTCAGGAATTTAAAGGAAAAGAAACTAAAAGTAACATCCGAGTTACACCCTGAAATAACTCGGGATGCAGAAAAGGTGACAGGGCTAGTCTACCGGGACTCCTGCCTGATCGAGAATGGCGTAGCCTTCCAGTTTTAGAGTTTACCATCTGGTCTCATGTAGAGCACCTCAGCGGTGCTAGTACCTTCCCCTGGCTGAACTATGTTAGTTTCATAAAATATTTGTCTCATAGCTCCACGTATTTCCTCACTTTCTTCAGCCGTGAAAACCTCATCATCTTCCTTTTTACTGTACTTAGGCTTGACAAAAGTTTCATACAAATGTACCACCTCATAATCGGCCCTTTTCATTTTTTGAAAGAACACTTCTGCTTCCTCAACACTCACAGGCTTCTTAGGCGAGAAAAGCCTTCTGGTGGCATTGTTTACCTCCTTTACATTTGAATATTTCTCAACAAGGGGGTTTTCTAGCAGCTCTCCCAAGATCTCTTTACCCTTGTACGTAACCACCGTCTGATGATAGTTCCATGGCATCGTAGAGGGGTCTGTCATTGGCTTCTGTGGTACGCATCCAATAACCACTGGCTCATTCATCCGAGGCGGTTTAATTGTCCCCCGTACCACATAAGCTCCTTTTGGTACATACATTTGTGTTCCCTTTTTCACTTCAAATTTCTTTGGAGCACTCACAACCAGTGGATTTTCTTAGCGACCTCGCGGAATATAGGGAATTCCAGTTTTAGGAGGCGCCGTCTCTGCTTTTGTTTCAGCTTTCTTCTCAGGCTCATTCTTGACAATTTTATTCTTCTTCTCCCTTTTTTCTTGCTTCGGGGCTGCCTTGGGCTTCCTTTCTACGTTGGCGATAGCAATTATGGCTTTTAGGGCTGGATCAAATTCCTTGTCTTCGCAAATCATCCCAATTACCGGCCCGTTGTTGTGAGCGGGCAATGGATTGTTGGTCGCATTTGGGATATCCTCATCCCTCAGTACTATTTTTCCTTGCTCTATCAAATCTTCCACCGCTCATTTCAGAGTCCAACAATCATTTGTATCATGGCCCTCTGCCCCTGAATGATAAGCGCACCTGACACCGGCTCTGAAGGTAGGCGATACTGGGTTATGCCTCTTTTGGGGAACCGGCTGCAGTAGACCCATTTGGACAAGTTTCGGGAATAGATTAGCGTAAGATTCACTGACTGGGGTAAAATTTTGTCTTCTGGGTGGCTCACGTGGAGGAAAGTTATTCTGTGGAGGACGAGGATTATAGTGGTTTTGGTGGGGAGGCTGATTTTTTGGGAATGGAGCTGGATTTCTATTAGCCTGTGGCTGCGGTCGGGCAAAGGGTTGAGCGTTCATGACCGTGTAAGGTGAAGGAGCATAAGCCACGTCATGATGAGGGTAGTAATGTTGAGGGGTTCTGTCCGAAAATATGGGTCTGGGAGCGCGATATCTCCTTGCCCCTCAGGCTGCCATAACCGTTTCTTCTTTCTTGTTACCTTTGGCCATCCCTCCAGACCCGCCTCGGATGGCTTGGGAGGTTGCTCTGATGGCCGATTGACTCAATATTCTACCCGTTTTCAGATCATTTTCGATCATTTCCCCAATTTTAATCGCCTCTGCGAAAGGTTTTCCCATGGCTGACATCATGTTCTGAAAGTAGTCTGCTTCCTGGGCTTAAAGGAAAACAGTGACCATCTCTACCTCATCCATTGGAGGCTTAACTCTTGACGCCTGTTCGCGCCACTTAATTGCATATTCTTGAAAACTTTCTGAAGGTTTCTTCTTTAGATTCGCCAAGGAATTCCTGTCCGGCGCAATATCTATGTTGTACTAAAATTGTCGAACAAAGTCTCAGGCAAGATTGTCCCAAATATGCCAACATGAGACGTCCTGGTCCATATACCATTCTGAAGCGATGCCAATTAAGCTTTCCCCGAAATATGTCATCAACAATTCTTCTTTGCCACCGGCCCCCCGTAACGGATTACAATACTTCTTCAGGTGAGCGATGGGGTCGCCGTGCCCATCATACTTTTCAAACTTTGGCATTTTAAACCCGAGGGCAAGTGCACATGCAGGAACATGCACAAATTTGTATAAGAGACACTCTTTTGCCCACTCAAGCCTTGCATATTCTTTAAACTCTGCTCGAGGCTCCTCATTCTCTTCGCCATCTTATCTTGCTTTGGGGTTTTTGTCTTGCCCTGGTGTAAGCTCATATGGTGGGGGCTAAGAGTAAGTATATTGAGGATACTGAGGAGGGTCATCCTGAAAGACAGGGTTTTGGAAGGTGAAAACCGAGGGGTCGAAAGCATGCTTTGGTAGTGATGGTTGTGTTGTTGCGAAGCATGATGGAGCCGTGAAGATTTTGGGAGCTGTTCCAGACGGGAACACCTGGGGGCGAACCTCAGAAGGTGTTCCTAGGAAGTGAGCAGTTATAGTAGGATGTCCCAACAGAGTGGTTGGGTGGCTAATGGGGACAGTAGTAGCACCTCCAGATCTAGGAAATAGCTCCGGGAATCCGGGGATGGTGCTTGGGGGTTCCTTTCCATTGTGCCAAGCATCCCACATTTTCATGAGTCACAGACGCAATACCCGATTCTCTTCAGCTGTAAGGGACTCAGAGGCCGGGACCCTCGAGATGGGGGTGTCTTTGGATATGGGAATTGCAGGCAAGGTCATATCTGTAGACATTTCTATGCTGCCTCTTGATCTGGTGAAGTATTGATGTGATGCCAGCTTACCACAAACCAACCACTGTTTCTTAAAAGCTGGGCTGGAATTGACAGCAACAAAGGTTAGTTTGAAACAAATAAAAGATAGGTAACCGCACATTGGAGTGTGATGCACCTATACAGTTAAATGAATATCTACGTGTTTGCTGCGGTTGCATGCGTCATCCCGACTTTTCTTTGGTTCCCCTCGCTTTCCTTTCTCTTTTTGTTTTCCTCTCATTTTCTCTTTCCTCTGTTGTTTTTTTTCTTTGTTTGTTTTTTTCATTTTCTGCTTTTTATTTTTCCTTTTCCATAGTTTTTTCTCTCAATACCTTATTTTCTTCTTTTGCGTTTCTTTTTCTCTCTTGTTTTTCCTTTTATTTGCTGCCCTTGTATTCCTCTTTTTCTTTTTTTTTTTTAGAATTACGGTCGAATCTTATGGAGATTGCCTACGTATCATGACCCCGCATGAATCAGACCAAGCGTAGTTCTTGCAAATAAATGCAAAAGTAAGGTAAATAAGCTAACTCTTTTTTTTTGGAATTTTGAAAGAAATGCTTTAAGGGAAATATTTTGATTTCAATTTTTCTTTTTATTTTTTGAAAGAAAGACTTCTAAAAAATATTTTTCTTTTTATTGGAACTTTAGAAATTTTAGAAGTAAAAGAAATATTTTTGTTTTCATTTATTTTCTCTTTTTCTATCACGAGAGAAAAAATAAATTTTTTTTTGATTTTGAAAGTTGCCTCTTAATTTTCAGAAGAGGGACTTTTATGAAAATGTTTTGTATTTTTGAGCAAAAAATATTTTCGGACTCAATTTTTCAAAATTTGTGCATATATTATTATTTTTTTTATATTTTTATTTATAAAAGAAAGACATCTAAGGAGTATTTTAACGATTTATTTTTGACCTAAAAGGAAAAAGTGGCTATTTTGTCAAAATTTATATTTAAGCAAACAAAGACTCGGTTTTGCAGATACGGCCTTTCAGCACTTCTGGGAGGAAGATTTTAAGGCTGTGCCTGCCAATCATTTAAAAATGGCTCACGGTGGCTATTCTTGCAAAAACAGCCTTCCGGCGTCCTTTTGGGGACATTCGGTTTATTTTAAAACAAGAATGGCATCACCCGACTTATTCATAACGAAAATTAAAATTTTGACATTTTTTGGCTATTTTTGCAAAAGGGAGGTTGGACCCGATGAGGGTTACCTACGTATCTCAAATCCGGTGAGAATCAAATCAGTGTAGTTCAGGCAAATTTGGGAATTGAGTAAACTAATCTTTTCTTTTTTTTTGTATAAAATTTAGACCATTGAGCTTTAAGGCACAAGAAAAATATTTTTTTTTTGATGATTTGTTTTTGAATTTTCTAAAAATGTTTTAAAAGAAGAAAGGGAATTTTTCTTCTTTTTTTTTTGACCTTGGGAAAAAGTAAAAAGAAAATATATTTTTTGTTTGAATTTTCATTTGTTTTCTCTTTTTCTAAGAAAGAAAATATTTTTGGATTTTGGATGTAACCTCTTAATTTTCAAAAGAGAGACTTTTAAAGGAAAATATCTTTTTTTTTTAATTTTTTTTAAAGGAAATATTTTTGGATTTTTTGAAAATTGGGGTCCGAACCAATGATGTTTGCCTACGTATCTCACATCCGGTGAGAATCAGACCCGCGTAATTCGGATAAATAAAATAAACTATTTTGAAAATAGGACTCTTTTTCTTTTCTTTTCTTTGTTTTTTTAAAATTCACAAACTATTTTCTCAAAAGCACAAACAATTTTCTCTTTCCTTTTTTTTTATTTTCTCGAAAATTCGGCAGAGTTTCAGTCCTATTTGGTTTTTTGTTCTAAAATAGGTAATTACTCTTTTCACTATTATTTCTCTGGGTTTCAGTCACACCAAAACAAAAATCCCAAAGCCCCCCAAAAGGTGAAACTGGGGGAGATGATATAATGATTCGACCATGAGTCCACCAAAATGGTTTCAAAGTTGTACTTTCGTCCAAAATTCTTTTACCCAAAACCTTGTCCAAGTCCTTCTGATCAATTCGCAAAGGCATGGGAAGTGAAAAAAAACATTGTTGGAATTCGGTTGAGAGAAATAAAAATGAGAGAGTCTTATCGGTGAAAACCTTCGTGCACCATAAGGCGATGGTGAGTAGAGAAATTGAATATGAGAGAGTCCGTTTAGTAAAAACCCGCAAAGAGCACTATCGAGCGATGGTGAGAAGAGAAATGAGAGAGGTCGATTGGTGAAAACCCGCAAAGGGCGCTGTCGGCCGAAAACAAGACATCTCACCACTAAAAGAGTCCTGGACAAGTTCCCTGGTTTCGAAATGCGGATCAATGGGTTCACGAGAAGCTGGAAAGTTTGTATGGGTCGGGCGTCTAGTCCAAGAAGCATGTCATGTCCATTTGAAGCCAGCATGCACCCCAGATAAGTCTTTCTTTTCCCTCGGAAGGGACGCTTCTCTTTAAACTCATTTGTTTGCCTTTTGCATATTTCTTCCTTGAATCCCTTTCAGTTTAACTCTGATTCCGAAATTATTACAAAGAAAAGGTGGCAAGACTGGTTTCACAGGGCTTCGCCTGTCAAGAGCCAAAGAAAATACCCAGCCTCAGCGGGTGCGTCAGTCCCAATCCCAATTGATCATGGTGGTTGATGCTTTCAAAGTAAAGACATTTGAAAAGAAAGAAAGTCAAGGAAAAAAGTTCTGAGAGTAAAGTAAAATGAAAAGGCAAAGCCCCACGCTGGCAAGTCATCATGGAATCTTGAAAGTTGAATATTGCGGATTAAAAGAGAGAATCCTCTTCAACATTGACAACCAGCAGAAAGTTTCGACCAAAGACAGGCCGGGATCAAGCAATCAAGGTCACAAAACCAACCACCATTTCAAACTAACAATTATTTTTTGTTTGAAAATTGAAACAGGTGGAATCCAGGCGACTGCACAAAAGTGGGTGCAGCCAACATAAAAGAAATATACAAGTGCTGAAATATCTTTGCAGTAAATAATCGATTCAAAAGGGAGTTTCCTCCAAGCTCTTTCCTGCATAATATAAAAAAAAAAACGAGACATGACAAAAAAAAGGATAGTTTAGAATTCGCAACATCATCCTGGTACTTCCTTTTAGCGAACATTAGGGCTCCAAACCCCTGAGTTGAGCGTTTTTTCTTTTAGCCAACATTAGGGCTCCAACCCATGCGTTGAGCGTTTTTCCTTTTAGCCGATATTAGGGTTCCAACCCTTGGGTTGAGCGTTTTCCTTTAGCCAACATTAGGGCTCCAACCTCTGAGTTGAGCGTTTTCCTTTTAGCCAATATTAGGGCTCCAACCCCTGAGTTGAGCGTTTTTCCTTTTAGCCAACATTAGGGCTCCAACCCCTGAGTTGAGCGTTTTCCTTTAGCCAACATTAGGGCTCCAACCCCTGAGTTGAGCGTTTAGCCGGCATTAGGACTCCGATCCCTGAGTCAAGTTCTTTTCCCTTAGCCAACATTAGGGCTCCAACCCCTGAGTTGAGCGTTTAGTCGACATTAGGGCTCCAATCCCTAAGTCGAGTTCTTTTCCCTTAGCCAACATTAGGTCTCCAACCCCTGAGTTGAGCGTTTTCCTTTAACCAACATTAGGGCTCCAACCCCTGAGTTGAGCGTTTTTCCTTTTAGCCAACATTAGGGCTCCAACCCCTGAGTTGAGCGTTTTTCCTTTAGCCAACATTAGGGCTCCAACCCCTGAGTTGAGCGTCTTTCCTTTTAGCCAACATTAGGGTTCATATCCCTGAGTTGAGCATTTTCCTTTAGCCAACATTAGGGCTACTACCCCTGAGTTGAGCGTTTAGCCGACATTAGGGCTCCAATCCCTGAGTCGAGTTCTTTTCCCCTAGCCAACATTAGGGCTCTAACTCCTGAGTTGAGCGTTTTCCTTTAGCCAACACTAGGGCTCCAACCCCTGAGTTGAGCGTTTTTCATTTTAGCCAACATCACGGCTCCAACCCCTAAGTTGAGCATTTTTCCTTTTAGCCAAAATTGGGGCTCCAACCCCTAAGTTGAGCGTTTTTCCTTTTAGCCAACATTAGGGCTCCAACCTCTAAGTTGAGCATTTTCCTTTAGCCAATATTAGGGCTCCAACCCCTGAGTTGAGCATTTTTTCCTTTAACCAACATTATTGCTCCAACCCCTGAGTTGAGCGTTTAGCTGACATTAGGGCTCCAATCCCTGAGTCGAGCACTTTTTCTTTAGCCAACATTAGGGCTCCCACCCCTGAGTTAAGCGTTTTTCCTTTTAGCCAACATTAGGGCTCCAACCCCTGAGTTGAGCATTTTCCCTTTCAGCCAACATTAGGGCTCCAATCCCTGCATTGTGCCTTTTAGGATACAATTAATCAAAAAAAAATTAAAAAAAAAAGATTTCAGACTGTCACAAATAACTCACAAAATTTTCCTAGTGAAAACTAGGTTAGAAAAATTTCGTTCGTTTGTTTGTTTTGGTGTCTTAAGCAGGTTTGACCTCGAGTCACAAGGTTCTAGATGACCTACGGAACGAATTTTAATCCAGAATAAAGAAAAAAGAAAAGAACAAAAAGAAATGAACTCAAATGCTGAAGCAAACAAGAGTACAGATTGCTCAAAATCTGATTGAAGTCACAACCTCCGTTGATCCCGTTTTGACCCAATGCTGTAGAAAGAAATTGTCACGACCCAAAATCCACTAAGGGTCGTGGTGGCCGCGGACACCGCTGTCAGACCAGCCAATTAGATTACCGATTTAAAAATCCTTTTTAAATACATCAAATTCCATAAATTTCCTTCCATTTTCACAAATAAAAGGGTTTTGCTTCAATTCAAATTAACAATAACAATTAATCAAACCTTTCGAAAGCCATCCCAGAACCCGGTATCACAAGTGCATGAGCGACTACTGGGGGTTCCTTTCCGTTGTGCAAGCATCCCACATTTCCATGAGTCACAGGCGTAATACCCGATTCTCTTCAGCTATAAGGGACTTAGAGGCCGGGACCCTCGAGATGGGGGTGTCTTTGGATATGGGAATTGCAGGCAAAGTCATATCGGTAGACATTTCTATGCTGCCTCTTGATCTGGTGAAGTATTGATGTGATGCCAGCTTACCACAAACCAACCACCGTTTCTTAAAAGCTGGGCTGGAATTGACAGCAACAACGGTTAGTTCGAAACAAATAACAGATAGGTAACCGCACATTGGAGTGTGATGCACCTATACAGTTAAATGAATATCTACGTGTTTGCTGCGGTTGCATGCGTCATCCCGACTTTTCTTTGGTTCCCCTCGCTTTCCTTTCTCTTTTTGTTTTCCTCTCATTTTCTCTTCCCTCTGTTGTTTTTTTTCTTTGTTTGTTTTTTTCATTTTCTGCTTTTCATTTTTCCTTTTCCATAGTTTTTCTCTCAATACCTTATTTTCTTCTTTTGCGTTTCTTTTTCTCTCTTGTTTTTCCTTTTATTTGCTGCCCTTGTATTCCTCTTTTTCTTTTTTCTAGGATTACGGTCGAGTCTTATGGAGATTGCGTACGTATCATGACCCCGCATGAATCAGATTAAGCGTAGTTCTTGCAAATAAATGCAAAAGTAAGGTAAATAAGCTAAATCTTTTTTTTTGGAATTTTGAAAGAAATGCTTTAAGGGAAATATTTTGATTTCAATTTTTCTTTTTATTTTTTGAAACAAAGACTTCTAAAAAAAAAGTTTTTTTTATTGGAACTTTGGGAATTTTAGAAGTAAAAGAAATATTTTTGTTTTCATTTATTTTCTCTTTTTCTATCACGAAAGAAAAAATATATTTTTTTTGGATTTTGAAAGTTGCCTCTTAATTTTCGGAAGAGGGACTTTTATGAAAATATTTTGTATTTTTGAACAAAAAATATTTTCGGACTCAATTTTTTAAAATTTGTGTATATATTATTATTTTTTTATATTTTTATTTATGAAAGAAAGACATCTAAGGAGTATTTTAACGATTTATTTTTGACCTAAAAGGAAAAAGTGGCTATTTTGTCAAAATTTTTATTTAAGCAAACAAAGACTCGGTTTTGCAGATACGACCCTTCAGCACTTCTGGGAGGAAGATTTTAAGGCTGTGCCTGCCAACCATTTAAAAATGGCTCACGGTGGCTATTCTTGCAAAAACAGCCTTCCGGCGTCCTTTTGGGGACATTCGGTTTATTTTCAAATAAGAATGGCATCACCCGACTTATTCATGATGAAAATTAAAATTTTGATATTTTTTGGCTATGTTTGCAAAAGGGAGGTTGGACCCGATGAGGGTTACCTACGTATCTCAAATCCGGTGAGAATCAAACCAGTATAGTTCAGGCAAATTTGGGAATTGAGTAAACTAATCTTTTTTTTTTTTTGTATAAAATTTAGACCATTTAGCTTTAAGGCACAAGAAAAATATTTTGATTTTTTTTTTGATGATTTGTTTTTGAATTTTCTAAAAATATTTTAAAAGAAGAAAGGGAATTTTTCTTCTTTTTTTTTTGACCTTGGGAAAAAGTAAAAAGAAAATATATTTTTTGTTTGAATTTTCATTTGTCTTCTCTTTTTCTAGGAAAGAAAATATTTTTGGATTTTGGATGTAACCTCTTAATTTTCAAAAGAGAGACTTTTAAAGGAAAATATCTTCTTTTTTTTTAAATTTTTTTAAAGGAAATATTTTTGGATTTTTTGAAAATTGTGGTCGGAACCGATGATGTGTGCCTACGTATCTCACATCCGGTGAGAATCAGACCCGCGTAATTCGGGTAAACAAAACAAACTATTTTGAAAATAGGACTCTTTTTTCTTTTCTTTTCTTTGTTTTTTTAAAATTCACAAACTATTTTCTTAAAAGGACAAACAATTTTCTCTTTCCTTTTTTTTTTATTTTCTCGAAAATTCGGCAGAGTTTCAGTCCTATTTGGTTTTTTGTTCTAAAATAGGTAATTACTCTTTTCACTATTATTTTTCTGGGGTTCAGTCGCACCAAAACAAAAATCCCAAAGCCCCCCAAAAGGTGAAACTGGGGGAGGTGATATAATGGTTCGACCATGAGTCCACCAAAATGGTTTCAAAGTTGTACTTCCGTCCAAAATTCTTTTATCCAAAACCTTGTCCAAGTCCTTCTGATCAATTCGCAAAGGCATGGGAAGTGAAAAACAACATTGTTGGAATTCGATTGAGAGAAATAAAAATGAGGGAGTCTTATCGGTGAAAACCTTCGTGCACCATAAGGCGACGGTGAGTAGAGAAATTGAATATGAGAGAGTCCGTTTAGTAAAAACCCGCAAAGAGCACTATCGAGCGATGGTGAGAAGAGAAATGAGAGAGGTCGATTGGTGAAAACCCGCAAAGGGCGCTGTCGGCCGAAAACAAGACATCTCACCACTAAAAGTGTCCTGGCCAAGTTCCCTGGTTTCGAAATGCGGATCAATGGGTTCACGAGAAGCTGGAAAGTTTGTATGGGTCAGGCGTCTAGTCCAAGAAGCATGTCATGTCCATTTGAAGCCAGCATGCACCCCAGATAAGTCTTTCTTTTCCCCCGGAAGGGATGCTTCTCTTTAAACTCATTTGTTTGCCTTTTTTTATATTTCTTCCTTGAATCCCTTTCAGTTTAACTTTGATTCCGAAATTATTACAAAGAAAAGGTGGCAAGACTGGTTTCACAGGGCTTCGCCTGTCAAGAGCCAAAGAAAATACCCAGCCTCAGCGGGTGCGTCAGTCCCAATCCCAATTGATCATGGTGGTTGATGCTTTCAAAGTAAAGACATTTGAAAAGAAAGAAAGTCAAGGAAAAAACTGAGAGCAAAGTAAAATGAAAAGGCAAAGCCCCACGCGGGCAAGTCATCATGGAATCTTGAAAGTTGAATCTTGCGCATTAAAAGAGAGAATCATCTTCAACACTGACAAGTAGCAGAAAGTTTCGACCAAAGACAGGCCGGGATCAAGCAATCAAGGCCACAAAACCAACCACCGTTTCAAACTAACAATTATTTTATGTTTGAAAATTGAAACAGGTGGAATCCAGGTGACTGCACAAAAGTGGGTGCAGCCAACATAAAAGAAATATGCAAGTGCTGAAATATCTTTGCAGTAAATAATCGATTCAAAAGGGAGTTTCCTCCAAGCTCTTTCCTGCATAATATCAAAAAAAAATGAGACATGACAAAAAAAAGGATAGTTTAGAATTTGCAACATCATCATGATACTTCCTTTTAGCCAACATTAGGACTCCAAATCCCCGAGTTGAGCGTTTTTTCTTTTAGCCAACATTAGGGCTCCAACCCCTGCGTTGAGCGTTTTTCCTTTTAGCCGACATTAGGGTTCCAACCCCTGGGTTGAGCGTTTTCCTTTATCCAACATTAGGGCTCCAACCTCTGAGTTGAGCGTTTTTCCTTTTAGCCAATATTAGGGCTCCAACCCCTGAGTTGAGCGTTTTTCCTTTTAGCCAACATTAAGGCTCCAACCCCTGAGTTGAGCGTTTTCCTTTAGCCAACATTAGGGCTCCAACCCCTGAGTTGAGCGTTTAGCCGGCATTAGGGCTCCGATCCCTGAGTCGAGTTTTTTCCCTTAGCCAACATTAGGGCTCCAACCCCTGAGTTGAGTGTTTAGTCGACATTAGGGCTCCAATCCCTAAGTCGAGTTCTTTTCCCTTAGCCAACATTAGGTCTCCAACCCCTGAGTTGAGCGTTTTTCTTTAACCAACATTAGGGTTCCAACCCCTGAGTTGAGCGTTTTTCCTTTTAGCAAAAATTAGGGCTCCAACCCCTGAGTTGAGCATTTTTCCTTTTAGCCAACATTAGGGCTCCAACCCCTGAGTTGAGCGTTTTTCCTTTAGCCAACATTAGGGCTCCAACCCCTGAGTTGAGCGTTTTTCCTTTTAGCCAACATTAGGTCTCATATCCCTAAGTTGAGCGTTTTCCTTTAGCCAACATTAGGGCTCCTACCCCTGAGTTGAGCGTTTAGCCGACATTAGGGCTCTAATCCCTGAGTCGAGTTCTTTTCCCTTAGCCAACATTAGGGCTCTAACTCCTGAGTTGAGCGTTTTACTTTAGCCAACACTAGGGCTCCAACCCCTGAGTTGAGCGTTTTTTCCTTTTAGCCAACATCAGGGCTCCAACCCCTAAGTTGAGCGTTTTTCCTTTTAGCCAAAATTGGGGCTCCAACCCCTGAGTTGAGCGTTTTTCCTTTTAGCCAACATTAGGGCTCCAACCCCTGAGTTGAGCGTTTTTTCCTTTTGCCAACATTATTGCTCCAACCCCTGAGTTGAGCGTTTAGATGACATTAGGGCTCCAATCCCTGAGTCGAGCACTTTTCCTTTAGCCAACATTAGGGCTCCCACCCCTGAGTTGAGCGTTTTTCCTTTTAGCCAACATTAGGGCTCCAACCCCTGAGTTGAGCATTTTCCCTTTCAGCCAACATTAGGGCTCCAATCCCTGCATTGTTCCTTTTAGGATACAATTAATCAAAAAAAATTAAAAAAAAAGATTTCAGACTGTCATAAATAACTCACGAAATTTTTCTAGTGAAAACTAGGTCAGAAAAATTTCGTTCGTTTGTTTGTTTTGGTGTCTTAAGCAGGTTTGACCTCGAGGCACAAGGTTCTAGATGACCTACGGAATGAATTTTAATCCAGAATAAAGAAAAAAGAAAAGAACAAAAAGAAATGAACTCAAATGCTGAAGCAAACAAGAGTACAGATTGCTCAAAATCTGATTGAAGTCACAACCTCCGTTGATCCCGTTTTGACCCAATGCTGTAGAAAGAAATTGTCACGACCCAAAATCCACTAAGGGTCGTGGTGGCGTCGGACACCGCTGTCAGACCAGCCAATTAGATTACCGATTTAAAAATCCTTTTTAAATACATCAAATTCCATAAATTTCCTTCCATTTTCACAAATAAAAGGGTTTTGCTTCAATTCAAATTAACAATAACAATTAATCAAACCTTTC
>MU760190.1:0-24015 GCA_026770625.1 Nicotiana glauca
ATTGTCCTTTAATTGGAAAAACTCCTTCCACCACGCCCTCGCGGGGTGCGGTAGCGCCGAAAGGAGGTGTGACAAACAGCACTTGAGGATAGTGCTTCAGACCCTAAGAGAGGAAATTATATGCAAGTTCTCAAAATGTGAGTTCTGGTTGAGTTCCGTGGCATTCTTAGGCCACGTGGTATCGAGTGAGGGCATTCGGGTGGATCCGAGGAAGGTGGAGGTCGTGCAGAGTTAGCCCAGGCCCTCCTCAGCTACAGAGATTCAAAGTTTCCTTGGCTTGGCGGGTTATTACCATCACTTTGTGTAGGGGTTTTCATCGATTGTGGCCCTATGACTAGATTGACCCAAAAGGGGTGCCCCATTTCAGTGGGCAGAGAGTGTGAGGCGAGCTTCCAAAAGCTCAAGACAACTTTGACCTCGGCCCCAATCTTGATGCTGCCTACCGGTTCGGGGTCTTATACAGTTTATTGTGATGCCTCATGGCTTGGACTTGGAGTGGTGTTGATGCAGGACGGTAGGGTGATTGCCTACGCGTCCAGACAGATGAAGATACATGAAAAGGACTACCTTGTCCACGACCTTAAGTTAGCTGCTATTGTTCATGCCTTGAAGATCTGGCGTCATTATTTGTACGGGGTGCCTTGTGAGATCTATACCGACCATCGGAGTTTACAACACGTGCTCAAGTAGAAGGACCTGAATATGCGTCAGAGGAGATGGTTAGAGTTGTTAAAGGATTATGATAATCACTATTCTGTATCACCCGGGCAAGGCCAATGTGGTGGCATATGCCTTGAGTCGCCGGGCAGAGAATTGGGGTAGTTTGGCATATTTACCAGCTTTAGAGAGGCCTATGGCGATGGATGTTCAGGACCTAGCCAGCCGGTTTGTGAGATTGGATCTTTCGGAGCCCAGTCGGGTTCTAACCTGTATGGTTCCCGGTCTTCTGTATTTGATCGTATCAGGGAGCGGCAGTATGATGACCCTCATTTGCTTGTCCTTAAGGACAAGCTTAGCAGGGAGACGCCAGAGATGTGACCATCGGGGATGATGGAGTATTGAGGATGCAGGGCCGGATTTGTGTGCTCAATGTTGATGATCTTCGAGAGTTGATTCTAGCAGAGGCCCATAGTTCGCGGTATTCTATCCATCTGGGTGCCGCGAAGATGTATGAGGACTTGAGGCAGCACTATTGGTGGAGGCGGATAAACAAGGATATAGTTGATTACGTGTCTAGATACCTCAACTGCCAGCAGGTGAAGTATGAGCACCAGCGTCTGGGTGGGTTACTTCAGCAGATAGAGATTCCGGAGTGGAAGTGGGAGCATATCACCATGGACTTTGTATCGGGACTCCCACAGACCTTGAAGAAGTTTGATTCCATTTGGGTCATTGTGGATAGGCTGACCAAGTCCGCTCATTTCATTCCTGTGTGTACCACTTATTCGTCGGAGCGGTTGGCGGAGATTTAAAATAGGGAGATCGTCCGTTTGCATGGTATTCTAGTTTCTATCATTTCAGACAAAGGTACTCAGTTTACATCGCGATTCTGGAGAGCCGTGCAGCAGGAATTAGGCAGTCGGGTGGAGTTAAGCACAGCATTTCACCCCAGACGGACGGACAGTCCGAGCGCTCTATTCAGATTCTTAAAGATATGCTCTGTGTATGTATGATTGATTTTAGAGGGTCTTGGAATCATTTCTTGCCACTGGCAGAGTTTTCTTACAACAACAATTATCAGTCCAGCATTCGGATGGTGCCACATGAGGCTTTATATGGTAGGAGGTGTAGATCTCCGGTGGGTTGGTTTGAGCCGGGTGAGGCCAGGCTATTAGGTACAGAGAGGGTTCAGGGTGCATTGGAGAAAGTTAAGGTGATTCGGGATAGACTCTGTACGGCCCAGTCCAAATAGAAGAGTTATGCTGACAGGAAGGTTCGTGATGTTTCATATATGGTTGGTGAGCGGGTTATGGTTCGGGTCTCGCCTATGAAAGGCATCATGAGGTTTGGGAAGAATGGAAGGTTGAATCCTGTAAAGCCCCGGAAAATTTCGCTAAGTAAACTAGGATTTCGTGGTGCAACGTAGGTTTATTATAATATTTTTATTTGTTATTAACATGGTGTACATCCATTAGATTTGGTAAATATGTGTATAAGTCTCATGGTAAGTAATTTGGGGTCCAAGGAAAGGCCTAAGTCAAAGAAAATTTAAAAAAGTCCATAATAGGCTAAAATTCCCAATGATCTTGCACTAGTTCATACTTTGAACGAGGATATCAAAATATCTATAAGATTTTAGGTGATATACAACCTATCAAATGAAATTTCTTCGAGTCTAGTTTCCAACACTTCAAACCGTTCGTCATTTGGACATTCCTACACAAAGTTATGATCAAATTACCGAAGGCTGGAAAAAATGTGATACTGTGTCAAATCTGCGATCGCAGAATCACAATGCGGTCCGCATTTTTTATCTGAGATCGCAAATATGGTCGCAAACTGGGCCAGTGTAGCCCAGTTTTGGGCAGTGATTCTGTGATTCACTCTGCGGCTCGCATGTCGGATCTGCGGTCCATTCTGCGATCGCAAACCCTGTTACGGAGGATTATTTTTCCTATTTTTATAACCCGACCCCATTTCAATATATAGGCTTTAGGGTTCATTTTGGGGTCATTTCTTACTGATTTTAGAGAGAGGTGAGAGCATTTTAGAGAAAGAAGGAGGAACCCAACATTCAAATCATCCAATCTTCCATCAATCTTCAAGAATCAAAGAACCCAATCACAAGTTCTTCATCGAAGAGGTAAGATTCTATACCCTAGGGTTTAATTTCGAGTTTGGGGTATAAGAGGGGTTATTGAGGTATGATTCATGGATGTATTAGTATTTTGTATACATGCATGTACAACTTTGGTTTATGGGAGGATTATTGAACATAAATAAGTAGAGATTGGGTTAGGGAATGAAGAAAATCTTGAAAAGGGGATTTGAAATCAAGATGCTCAACTAGTATTTGATAAAATGCTCAAATGAGCTAGAATTATGAATATCTTCCTAATTTGTGTTCAATTTTGCTATGTCCCAAAATAGATTGAAGTTGCTAGTAATTATGCTCAAGGTCCTCATGAGGAGGATCGAATCGGGCAAGAAAAAAATAGAAGCCAACAATAAGAATGTCGAGATCTACAACTCCAGGGTCGACCAAATTCCAGGCGCACCCCCTATCTTAAAAGATGTGACTCAAAGAAGTTTGTACAGAAGAAGTTCCCACAGGAAACGGCGCTAAAACCTATTCCAAAGAAGTTCATAATGCCCGACTTTCCAAAGTATAATGGAACCTCGGACCCCAACGAGCATGTAATTGCTTACACCTGTATTGTGAAAGGCAACGACCTAAGGGATGATGAGATCAAGTCCGTCCTACTGAAGAAGTTCGGGGAAACACTTTCTAAAGGGGCAATAATGTGGTATCACAACCTGGCCCCAAACTCGATAGATTCATTTGCCATGCTAGTGGATTCTATCATTAAGGCACATCCTGGTGCCATCAAAGTAGCAATAAGGAAATCTGACGTCATCAAGATCAAGCACAGGGAGAAGGGGATGCTGCGAGAATTCATATCTCGTTTTCAAATGGAACGTATTGAACTACCTCCAGTCTTCGATGACTGGGCAATGCATGCCTTCACTCTAGGTCTAAATGAATGAAGCTCGGTGGCTTCGAAGCAGTTGAAATAGAATCTGGTTTAATATCTCGTCGTGACTAGGTTGGATGATCACAATCGATATCAATCTAAAATTAGGGTCGAGGACGACAAACTAGGAGCCCCATCGGGCTCGGTATACGTAAGAAAGCTTCTGGCGAAGGAGCCAAATCCAAACAAACAAAGGTACCAGCCATACACTGAAGATAGGAGAAACTCCCCGAGGTTAAACATACCTCGCAATGATCGAAGGATGGATCGAGGACAGAATCCTCGGGGACTCTTCAATAGAGCCAGGTCCGATAGGTACACAAGGCCGTTGGAAGCACCCCGTTTGTTGGAATACAACTTCAATGTCGATGTTTCAGACATTGTGTTTGCCATTAGTAAAATCAGAGATACCAAGTGGCCAAGGCCTGTACAATCAGATCTTTCGCAGAGGAACCATAACTTAGTGTGTGAATTTCATAACACACACGATCACAGGACCAAAGATTTCCAACAACTCCGGTAAGAGGTAGCGCGACTGCTCAGCAAAGGTCACCTCCGAGAATTCCTCAACGATCGAGCCAAAATTCAGTTCTGGGAAAGAGTGGCGACCAAAAAGAACGAAGAAAATAAGCCGCACCATGTCACCTATACGATTTTTTAGGGCGTCGGTGCTCTGCGGGAACCCGTGGTCACAAGAAAAAAAAACATCCCTCAAGAGGGAAAGGCGAACACGAGGCTCCCAGCCCCATAATGGCACACTGGCAACTCCTTTTCTTGTAAACACATTCCAAATTAAATATGCACTTGTAGGTCCAGGTAGCTCGGCCAATATTATCATATCAAAGGTGGTAGAGTAGCTCTGACTGCTTAACCAAATTATGATCGCCTTTTAAAGTCCGTCAATGTGGACTCCGCACGGCGAACAAAACAATGAAAGGGGAAACCGCCATACCGGTCAATGTGGTCGGCACAACCCAAAACACTAATATCTCTATTATCAAAGAGGCTGAAGGATAAACAAACAGAGAAATAGCAACCACGAGGCATGTTTTTGGTTGTATCGGAACGAACAAATAATGGACTATACTGCGTCCTTCGAGCGAATAACTGAAGGCCTACCGAGACTCAAAGCGCCATCACCACTGAGGTATGACCATCTACCTTTCAATTTACACCTCATACTGACCTTTATGTAGGTGTCCAACCAAGACAATCGAAATGCTAACCCAGCTCGAGGACCCTAAGGTTTTAAAGCATGCGTTGCACTCTTTTCCTTTTATCGGGTTTTTATCCCAAGAAGGGTACTAACGGCGAGGTTTTATTGAGGCAACACCTATATGCTACCTAAGGAAAACTCAACAAGTATTCAAGTCTTCTTTTGCAATCAACCTCGAATACTGGGGGGGGGGGGGGATTCCCCTCGGAAGGTCACCTACCCGGAGAAGCCAAGATACGTTGAATGGGGTCTCAATAGAAAAATGATGTACCAGGCCGAACAGTCGAACAAACTGTGTCCGTATAGAATAACCAGGTCCCTGACAGCGAAAACATGTATACTTGTACCAATTTACTGAGAAAATTTTGTCAATTTATTAATTATTACTCCATCCGTTCCGATTTATGTAAACCTATTTGACTCGGCACGGAGTTTAAGAAAAAAAGACTTTTGAAATTTGTGGTCCTAAACAAGTCAAAAAGGGTCCAGAGTATTAGTGTGGTTGTAAAAGCTTCTCATTAAGGATAGAATTCGAAGTTTAAGTTAAATTGTTTCTAAATTTAGAAAGGGATCATTTTTTTTTTAATAGACCAAATAGAAAATAGTTTCACAAAAACGGGACGGAGGGAGTATAACTTATGATTATATGCTTATCATAAAATAAATTATATTTATCATTAAAATTATCTTATCTAAGCACAGTTGTTTTTAAAATAAAATGACAAATAGAATATTTTGTATTTGAAATCCAGAATCTAAAATTTTGAAGAAATTACGCCCTTATAAGTGTAAACAATTCTAAGGTTATTTAAGTCATTTTAACAGAAAAAGAGCTTATCAGCATTTTTTTATCAAATACTACAGCAACTTATTATCAACTTCAGTACTTGTACCCAAATACACAACTGCTTATTTATTGAAAATGATGTCAAAACTAAGCAGTGCATCTTTATCGATTATGGTCAAGATGAGTTTAGGTATTGTTTTTATGATCCAGTTGACAATAAACTTATTAGAAGTCGTGATGCAATATTATTTGAAGACCAAACTATTGAAGATATTGACAAAGCTGAGAAGATAAATTCTAAGAGTAATGAGATCTTTAGTTGATATTGTTCCAGTTCCAATTGCTAAGACACCTATTGCACATGAAGGAACCCAAGACAATGATAGAGATAGTGATCAAGATCAAAATGATCATCATGGTATAGATGTTATGGATGCTCCAGTTAATGAAGTTATGGTTGATTAGCAACCAATTTCTTACTTCGAATGCTCCTGAAACCTCTCTTAGAAGATCTACAAGAGAGAAGAAAAAATCCATGCGCTATCCTCCTGATGAGTATGTACTTTTGACTGACATGCGAGAACCTGAGAATTATGATGTAGCCATGCAAGATAGTCACAAATATCATTGGATCGATGCCATAGAAGATGAGATAAAGTCACTCCATAAGAATGGCACATATGAGTTAGTGAAATTACCGAAAGGTAAGAGCATCAATACACAACCTAAGCCAACGCGTAAAGCGTTGCAATAAACCATATACATCCTCGAATTGGAAGGCAACACAAGAACTGATGTTGTAGTCAAAGCTGTCTTGAGCTTCTGAAAGCTCACCTCACAATCATTGAACCAACAGAATAGAGCACCCTTCTAGGTCAATCTAGTCAAAGGTGCTGCAATGGATGATAAGCCCTCCACAAATCGGCGATAATAACCTGCTAACCCCAAAAAGCTCCTGATCTCAATCGCCCAAGTGGGACGAGTCCAACTCTAAACTACCTCAATCTTTTTAGGATCCACCTTAATATCCTTGCATGATACAACATGCCCCAAGAATGCTACAGAATCTAGCCAAAACTCACACTTGGAAAACTTAGCATATAGCTTCTGTTCCGGTAAGGTCTGAAGCACCACTCTCAAATGCTGCTCATGCTCCTCCATGCTGCACGTGTAGATCAAAATTTCATCAATCAAATCCATAAACACCACAAGGGCGTTAGTCAAGACGAAGGACATCACTAGAAACTCATAATGGCCATATCTAGTATGGAAAGTAGTCTTCAGAACATCCGAGTCCCAAATCTTCAATTGATGATACCCCGATCTCAAGTCGATATTAGAGAACACCCTAGCACCCTGCAACTAGACAAACAACTCATCAATATGCGGCAACAGGTACTTGTTCTTAATGCTAACTTTGTTCAACTAGCGGTAATCAATGTACATCTGCATAGTCCCATCTTTCTTCTTCACAAATAATATTGGTGCACCCCAAGGTGATACACTTGGTCTGACTAAACCCTTTGCTAGCAACTCCTTACGTTACTCCTTCAACTTTTTCTGATCCATACAATACGGTGGGATTAGATATACGCTGAGTACCTAGAGACAAGTCAATACAGAAATTGATATTACAATCTGGTGGCATGCCTGGAGGTCAGAAGGAAACACATCAAAGAACTCCCAGACTACTGGCACTTAATCAATACGAACATAAGCTAGATAAGCCAAATAACCCTTCTCAACCATATGTCGAGCCTTCAAAAAATAGATAACCCGACTAGATGTACTTATAAATGAATCCTTACACTCCAATCTAGGCAACTCTGGCATCGGTAAGGTAACAGTCTTGGCATGGAAATCAAGAATGGCATAATATGGGGATAGCCAGTCCATGCCCAGGATGACCTCAAAGTCGGTCATATCAAGTAACAAAAGATTCGCTCTAGTCTCGTAACCATAGAATATGATAAGACAGGATCGATAAATTCGATCTACAATAACAAAATCGCCCACATGAGTGGACAGATAAATAGGAGTACCCAAGAACACACGAGAAATATTAAAGAAATGAGCAAACAGAGATGACACATATGAATAGGTATACCCTAGATCAAACAACACCGAAGCATACCTACTACAGACAAAAATAATAAATGTGATCACGGCATTTGAGGCCACTGCATCTAGTGTGGCCAGGAAAGCATAGAAACTAGTTGGAGCACCGACTGGCTGGCCTCCACTTGACAGAACAGTAGTTGGCTGGCCTCCCCTTGCCTGGCCTCCACCTCTAGGACAGCCCCTACCCATCTGCCCTCTGCCTCTAGGTGGTCAGACGGCTGGTGTCGTAATCATGGGCTGATGGCCCTGTTGTACTGCCGTGCCCCAAAGTCTGGGATAAAACCTCTTTATATGACCCGGATCCCCACACTCGTAACAACCCTCGGTACCATACACTTTGACCTGAAGTCTGACCTTGATGGCCTAAATACCCACTAGGAGAACCCTGAATAGCTGATGGGCTATATGAACTCTCTGGCATGGCGCTGAAATAGGCGCTAGAAGAACCCTGATGGCCTAAGTACCCACTAGAAGAACCCTAAATAACTAGCAAGGTCTAAGAACTCTCTGGCATGGCAGTGAAATAGGCCCGTGCCAGAGCACCTCGAGGAGGTGGTGGTGATGGATATGTGGGCCTACTAGGCTGACCCCTTCCAAAGTGACCTCTGCACCCAGTTGGGGCACCTCTAAGCTCTCTAGAAAAATGGAATTGGTTGTCCCGCTGCATCTTCTCTCTACCTCACTGGCGGTAACCCTTAATGCTCCGGGCTATCTCCACTACTAGCTGATAAGAAGTCCCTATCTCAACCTCCTGGGCCATAGTGGCCTGAATACTTGAGTGCAACCCTACAACAAACCTCCACACTCCCTATGCATCAGTGGGAAGTATCATAAGCGCATATAGACAACTCAGAGAATCTCGCCTTATCGGTCACTGAAATCTGACCCTACTGAAGCTGCTCAAAATGACACCACAACTCTTCCCTCTAGAAGGGTGGGAATAGCTATCCAAGAAAAGGCGTGTAAGCTGATCCCAAGTCATGGGAGGAGAACCTGCTGGTCTGGCGAGAAAATATGATTGCCACCACCTACGGGCCCTACACTCCAGCTGGAAAGTAATTAAATCCACTCCATGGGACTCTAATATACTCATGTTGTGCAGTATGTCCCTACACCTATCAATAAAGTCTTAGGTATCCTCATGTCGCTCACCCCTGAATATAGGAGGGTGAAGCCTGGTCCATCTATCCAATAGCTTTTGCGGCTCGCCATTCTTAGCTGGTCTAGGATCAGGTACAGTTGTTGTAACTGCCTGTGCCCCGCCCACGGGTAGTGTACCCAAGGTCTGATATACGGCAGCTACATGCCCAAGAGCCTGAGCAATAGGGGTCTGTGCTCCCCCTCCCGCACGAGATATGGCTGGTTCTGCTGGAAATAAACCAGCTTGGGTCATAATGTCCATGAACCGTAGCATACGGTCCATAACCTCCTAGAAGCCTGGTGCTGATATGAAAAGTACCAGGGCTGGATCTACTACAGGCACCTCGCCCTACTCCTCGATAATGGGATCCTCTACTAGATCTTTTGGTGGTACAGTTAGGGAAACTCAGGGATGTCCTCTTCCCCTATTTCAGGTTGGTGCCCTCTCCCGTCCTCTACCACGGCCTCTAGCAACAGAGGGAGCAGCTCCTCCCGGGTCTGGAACGTTCGCCATGCGTGTTCTCACCATCTTTGAGAGAATAAGAAAAAAACATTTAGTATAACATCAACTGCACGATAGGAGATGAAGAAAGAGTAGTTTCCTAACACCTTATAGCCTCTTAAAGATAAGTACAGACATCTCCGCACCGATTTGCAAGACTCTATTAGGCAAGCTCATAACGTGTGAGACTACGTGAACCTAGTATTTTATTACCATGTTATTACGACCCAATTCCATTACAGGCCGTGATGGCACCCAGCGCCGTTGCTAGGCAACCCAATAGTGAACCTTTTTAATAGATTTCCGAGTAATTAAGCCTTCCTTAATTTAATAGATTTAAGAAATAGCATATTTAAAATAGATAAAATGAAAGCAATTAAGTGCAATCATGACTATAGAAATAAACCAAAATCACAAGTCTACTAGTGTGGGCCAAGACCTGGTGTCACAAGTGTATGAGCTACTAGTAGAATATACAAAAGAATACTACACTACTGTCTGAAATGAAATAGACAGAAAATACAAGCAAAACAAAGACTTTGGCTGCTGCAGAACGGGCTCAGAAGGCAGCTCACTGCAAAGTCTCGGAGTAGTCAAGGATGTGCGCCGGACTGATATCCAGATGTACCTGCCTCAGATCCTCCACATTTAGTGTAGAAGTATAGAGGTAGTACACAAACAACATGTACCCAGTAAGTATCTAGTCTAACCTTGAAGAAGTAATAACGAGTTGACTTCGACACTTACTATAGGCCAACAATATAATATATGAAATTCCAATTAAACATGATATAAATAAATGACAATAGAACTCGGAGCAAGAAATAAATAAACAATTCTTTCACCATTAGTAAGTACCAAATCATTTCCCTCATTTAACCATTTAACTTCCTAAGCCAATGAAAACAATATAAAATATAATAAGGCTTCCAGTATTATTATGCACGAATTATGCTGAGGATGTACGGCCTGATACAAATATACATGAACATATACTGTGTGGATTGTCGAGGGTCGAATGGCACAAATCATAGATGCATCTATTAAGCTGTCGAGGCGAACAGCCCACTCCCATGAGAGTAGTGGAAATTTACCCCGCTCGCGGAATATACTTGCGACGCGGTTGAACATAGATTTCTCAAGTTATCATAATATCCCTCAATTCTTTCGAAACAAGAAATTCAACTAGTAACTTTTATAAATCTTGAAATCCTCAACCTCAGCTCTATTCAAGGCAATAAATAAGCATAACCAAATAACGGTGTCAACAAAGCATGGCATAATCCTAGAACTACTCGGACATAAGCATAAATAGTAGCTACGCACGGACTCCTGTCACCTCGTGCATATGTAGCCCCCACAAATAAAAGCATATATTAATTAATTTTACCTATGGGGTTAATTCCCTCTTACAAGGTTAGAAAAGAGACTTACCTCGTTTCAAAGCTACTTTCCGGTCCAAGATGTGCTCAAACCCTCAATTCATTGCCAAACAACTCGAAACTAGTCAAATGTCATATAAGATAGTCAATACATGGTCAAAAGTTCGTATTATTACTATCAAAGTGATTTCCCAATCCTATTTGAAGAATCCCAAAAATTTATCCCCGAGCCTGCGTGCCCGAATTTCGGAAATATTCAAAGAAAGTTATTACCCATAACCTCATGAACTCAAATATATTATTTTACTAAGTTCCATAATAAATTTCATGGTTAAATCCTATTTTTATCAAAACCCTGGGTTTTCACCTAAACCTATGATTTCCACTAATTTACATGCTATAATCTACCCATAAACTATATATTTAACCCAAAATTGGTAGAAATTACTTACCTCAAAGTGTTAGATGAAATCCCTTCTTTAAGAGCTCCAAGAATCGCCCAACAATGGAATAAATGAGCCAAAAGTGACTAAGTCCTGACTTAAAATAACCTCACTACCCAGCGTTTTCCGCTCCTACAAAGCCACTGTCGCACATGTGGTTTCACTTCTACGGTGAAAACCTCGCAGGTGCGGTCCTCCCCCAACTGGCCAACATTCACACCTGCGGAGCTGGGGATGCTCCTGCACAACCGCTGTTGCAACCATTTCTCCCGTGCCTGCGGGCAATGCCGCTTCTGCGGTCACAGTCATCGCACCCGCGCATTCGCAGGTGTGCTAATTCCCTTGCCCATGCGGATCATGGGCAGCCTTGGATTGTTCTCTTTTGCGGCTCGTGGCTCGCACCTGCGGCTGGTCAAGCACAAGTACGATTACACCATCAGCTGGGAGCTTCAGCTACTGCTCCCAAGTTCCAACTTGGGGCCTCATCCGATTAACACTTGGGGCCCCCGAGGCCCTGCCTGAACACATCAACAAGTTTGGAATTATAAAACGGACTCGCTCAAACTCTCAGAATGCCAAAATAACATCAAAACTAAGAATCACACCCTAAACCAATTGAATCAAAAATATGGACTTTAAGTTCTTCAATTTACTCCCAATGCACCGAAATGTACTTAAACTACTCGAATGATATCAAATTTTGTGTGCAAGTCTTAATTGACATTACAAAACTATTACCGCTCTCAGAATTCCATTGGACCTCGATATCACCAAAACCTATGTCATATTAAATTTAAATAACTTCAAAACCTTCAAAGAACCAACTTTCACTATTAGGCGCTGAAACGCTTCCGGGTCATCCAAAACCCGATCCGAACATACGCCCAAGTCCAAAATCATCATACGAACTTATTGGAACCATCAAATCCTTATTCCAAGGTCATTTGCTTAAAATATTTGTCGAAGTCAAACTTAGCCTTTTTAGCCAACCTTAAGGGACCAAGTGTTCCGATTTCAACCCGAACTATTCCAAATCTCAAACTAACCATCCCCGCAAGCCATAAAATAGTAAAAGCACCTACGGGGAGTCTTATTTAGAGGAACGGGGGGGTTCTAGAAAGAAAAATGACCGGTCGGATCATTACATTAAGCATTAATTCGAAACATGCTTTTAGAGAAATCCCTCAAGAAGAGTAAGTTTTAATCAACTTACCTCGCTTTCGCTTTATTAACATTCACAAGCTTTCAATTATCTTCCATTTTTGATTAAAATTCTCAAACATCACCAGCAAGTCGATATCTACAATTAGATATTCTAATTACATCAAAATATAACCTAAAATGTTGATCAATATCCATTTATGGCACATAAGTCGGTTACAAACCCGCAACAACTCAAATCGCTCAATAGATTCACATGCTAGCCTATTTAACTTCATTCTTATAATTTAATTCTCATTTGAGATTGCTAATGATACTACATCAACTATCCAATGCCACCAAATTTAATACTCATTTGAGATTGCTAATGATACTACATCAACTGTCCAATGCCACCAAGTTATTATTCATCATCTTCCTTAATCAATACTTGCAAACACATACAATTCTGGTGATAAGCTAGTGGATCACTTCCAACTTATGCTAACAAATAATTCCATAGGTTCATTGTACAATTTCATTTCTAAGAATACTATTCATCTTCTCTCTCATTTTCTCAAAAGTATTATTCATGCTATGAAGTAGAGTTTTATAATCCAATCTTTCAACCATTAATACTTGTAACAAATGCTACAAATACTTTTAATCACTCATAATAAATGAGTTTGAAGCATTAGAATTACATCTTGTAGACCAATCTTGAAAAATTACAACTTTGATGATTTTTGTGTTCTTGAAGATTTGATGATGAATTTTTCACGGGAACTTCTCCTTTTTGGTTAACAACCTATGTTGGGCTGACTAAGCCCACTATCCTACGGGGCCCCTCTTGTGTTGGGTTAAGGCTCTACCTCATCTTGGGTTAAGGGCTTGGTTGAACCCAATTTCTTCACTTGTAGTCTAGGGCTTTGCTTGGCATTGGGCTTCGATATAACTTGCTTTCCTGGTCTTGAATTAAACCTCTGCTCTCCTAATTCAGTCTATAAGTTTTGGTTTAGGTTCAATCTTAGTTGTTTAGCTTAGGTCCATCAATCAATCTCTCATAAACCCCTAAGCTGAATCTATATGGGGCCGGCCAAAAATTTCTAGTATTTATGTGTAAGAATGATATTAGAACTCATGTATATTGAGTAAGAATCAACCCAAAGTATCATTAACACCTTACCTTAGTTGGTTGGACTTGATTTGAGCTTAAAATTTCCTCTTGGCCTCAAGAACCCTAACCCCAAAATCTCAAAATAGTCTCTCTCCCTGACCTTGTAGTTATAGGCCCAAATTTCTGGATTTCGGGCGCTGCCCCGGACGATTCGTATTCCCAGTTCACTCCTCTTCCAAGCCCGAACGTGGACCCGGACACTATAGCAGTACTTCACTGCCGGCCTTTTGTAATTTGATCATAACTTCTTCTAGGAATGTCCAAATAAAGAACTGTTTGAATCGTCAGAAAACTAGACTTGAAGAGCTTTCATTTGATAGGTTGTTCATCACATAAATCCTTATATAAATCTAGATATTATCATCTAAAGGTCTTATGCGTGCTTATTTGAAACTTTAGTCTATCATGTAATTTCAAATTCGACTTGTCCCAAGGGCTCCTTAGGCCCTATATCACTTCAAATATACCTTGTACACTTGTTATCATATTCATGAGATTTTTGTTTATATTATTAATTGACACTCGCATATAAATTAATATAATTGGCACAGGTCGGACCTCTTAATTGCCTTATAATATTTCGAAACCTTTTTTTGGGGGAGCTACAATACTCAAATTTCAATTAGTCTGGACCTAACGCGGATACCAATGGGAGTAGCAATTAGGAGTGCCTAGTCGAAAATAAATTAGATAAAAATGAATAAAATATATGATCTGCTCATATTTGATAGGAATAAAAAATAAGTTGAACAACGAATAATATGAGTATCCATATTAATTACTGTCACACCTCCTTTTTACACACCTACCCCGAAGGATAATGTATAAGGGAGTTTTTCCATTTAAAGTGACATTATTCGAAATGGGATTATTTATTTATTTTTAGAGTCGCCACTTGGGAAAGGATTGGCTTTTGGTGTCCCAAGTCACCGGTTTAACTTAAATCTAAAATAGTGGAAAATTTCGACGTCACAATTGGAGTCTGCGAACCAGAAATTCAGAATAAGGAATTCTGTTGACCCGAGGGAAGGTGTTAGGCACCCCCGGATCCCGTGGTTCTAGCACGTATCTCACATCCGGTGAGAATTAAACCAGCGTATTTCGGGCAGATTTGCCAAAATAAAAACTATTTTGAACAACAATTTTTTTTCTTTTTTTTTTCAAATATTTTTCTCTTTTCCTTTGTTGTTTTCATTTTTCAAAAATCCGGCAGCATTTCGGTACTATTTGGGCATTGGGTTTCTCAAAATAAATGGTCACCCTCACTTAGTCCTAACACTGCTTATTTTCTCAATTTTCACTCATTTAGAAGAGCCGGTCAACATGCAAAGCCGAGCAAATAAATGCGCAAGTAGCACGTAAGATGCATTAGGATAGTCAATTCATTTCAGGTCACCTGTCCTAGACGGGCCCAACCCCTGTGTTGAGTCCCCTAAGTCAAATGCACATGATGCAAACAAGCGTTCCTACTAGGGATCCGGCATGAGGTTTTGTTCTTCTACGTTTAAACCCTAGGTTTATTGGTCTAGACCTGACTTACCCGAGCGGACAACTCGAGGTGAGGGAGAGGCAGCGTACCGGGGATACAGAAGCTCTGCCGGCTTAGCAACTTATCCAAACCTCGTTCTAAATGGGAAAATAAATCTAAACAGAAGAGAAGCTATACGAAGTGCACCCTTCTCCATGATGTAGAAGACTTAGAGAAAGGAAGGGATTCGCGACAGTTTATATATACAATTTCAACAAATATCAAAGCGGTAAAATATTTAGCACATACAGCATGGAACATGTAGAAAAATCAGATAAAGCCAAATATAACAATTATACTAAGCTCAAATTCTTGAACCCTGAATCGAAATTCTGGGTTCGTCTCCCCAGCATAGTCGCTAGAGCTGTCACACCTCCTTTTTACACACCTACCCCGAAGGATAATGTATAAGGGAGTTTTTCCATTTAAAGTGACATTATTCGAAATGGGATTATTTATTTATTTTTAGAGTCTCCACTTGGGAAAGGATTGGCTTTTGGTCTCCCAAGTCACCGGTTTAACTTAAATCCCAAATCGAGGAAAATTTCGACGTCCCAATTGGAGTCTGCGAATCAGAAATTCTGAATAAGGAATTCTGTTGACCCGAGGGAAGTCAACGTCGTTTAAAAACGTGTTTTCGGATCACGTCACATAAAATGCACCCGGATCCTCGACACATTCTTATTCGACGTTTTTGGATTTGGATTTGGGTCGCATGAAATGCACACCCGTATTTAAGAAGGTAAGATTATTAAAAAGTGTGCCTAAAGCGACTAACGTATTCTTAACTTTGCGGAGGGCCGTGAAATTCGCTAAACGGCACGCTCCGAATTCTAAGCATTTTAAAGAAGCATTTAATGAGGGCCCCGCAATTTATGTGTTTTGTTTGGCGACGCTCATCTCATTTTTATTTAAAGGCCAACCTAAAGCAACTACGATTTTTCTATTTATTATTTGTCTCTAAACGGACCTAATTAATTTACATTTATAAATTCGGGCCTCGAGTTCAAGTCCAAATTCAAACAAAAGGAAGAACCCTCTTAATTTGAACTTGCTACCTAACTCGAAAACCTAAATTTATATTGCAAATTAATCCCCGTGTTCCTAATGTAATTATTAAAAGGGGTTTTTAGCTCCCAGCATTCTATTGGGCCTCAACAATTAGCCCAAGACTTGTGATTTGAACTTCAGTATTTTATTGGGCCTTAACAAATTCAGTTATGCTCCTGAAAACAAACTGCTCAAACGTGGGCCTTGCACGAACAAAATTAGGCCCAGCTCCTATCAAAACAAAGGCCATCAGATCCAACATTAGATTGAGTCCTTGGACCCAAGTCGAGACTGGCCTAATCAATTTATGAACAAACGAGTAGTTTCATATTTACTCAAATCAAAGTAGGTTGAACTAAATTCAGATGTGTACTGATGACTATACACGTTCAGAAGTTTTTTTTTTTTTGTGAATTAAACTTGAAAATAAAATCACTGGAAATGATTACGCCTTTAGACTGCTAAATAAACATGTATGTTGTTTCCAGATTTAACTCATGCCTATGTGTTCTAACATTTGCAATATGACTGAATTACACCAGATGTTCCACCATTTTATTGTATCATTCACACTAGAAACTGGTAGCATCAACTACATTTGAAATAGACAGGAGACCTAATGATTAATGCAAAAGGGTCTAATTACAAATACAAATGAGATGAATGACACGGAGGTCCACAGTCCAAATCTCAACCAATTAATCCACTGAAAATAATCCTAATGAAAGTATATCAATCCATAGTCCATTGCTTATGCTAGTACAGACCAAAACTAAGCTACATGAGACAAATACATGCAACAAACAATATTTATCTAACTGTCGACAAAAGTGATCCAACAAGCAAGTATCAGGGAAGCAAATTCATTTCTATTTCCAACTTGAAGGCTACATCAAGGTAGATCCAAGTGTGTAACTGGACAATGAAACAAAATAAGAGAAAAGATGATCAGCAGTGACAGGCAGCAACAATCAGCAATGATAAATCAACAGCAACACAGCCAGGAAATCACTCGAGAGCCAAAATTATGTCACTATGCCTCAGGAATGAAGACAAATGGACAGCATCCAGTAAAATAACCTAGAACAACTTTAATTGAGCTCAAACACTCCAGGAAACTTCAGAAAAAACTTTAGCAATCAGGCCCCAAGCTAAAAGATGCAAATTAACTACTACAACTTGAAATTAACCTAAGTATTTCAATAAAATAGTATTTTTGGAGTTTTTTGGAGTTTTATTAGTTTTTTTTTTTGGTTTTTCTGGAAATTTTAGATCTAAAAATGAAGGTTTTAGCTACTGGAATTCGGATTTGAACTTCTTTGAATTTCGAATTTCAAATTTGAGATTCAGCTTTTGAAGAAAAGGGAGTTTGAGAGGGAATTATCAGCTAAAAAGGATTTGGGATTTTTCAGAGGGTCCAAACTTGTAAAACAAGGCACTAGGCATGCCTTTTATAGGCAAGGAAGGGGGCAGAATGTTCTGGAAGGCTTTACTCATTTTCTCCCCTTTTTTATTTTCAGAAATTGCAAATTAATCCTAAAGTTGTGGCTTGTTGCCCAAGTTACTGCATTAAAAATGCAGAAACTTACACTAAGACCCCCTTCTAGAAGGACCTAGGGTGTTTTTCTCCCTATGGAATACCTATACTACCCTTATTTTGGTTCTGAAATTACCGGTCCTTAACAAACCAGCCCATTTTAGATGCCTAAACTACCCTTGATTGCCCCTGAAATTACTAACCCAACCAAACCCCTTTACTTTAGTTAAAATTTAACTATAGTTAATCCTAGTGAGTATAAATCAGCTATAACCAATCATCAAAACTAAAATTTAACTCTAATTAATATGTAACATTGAACTAATAAGCAGTAAACTATTAAGAACCTAGTAAAATATCATATAATAACACTCAGCAAACCTATGATTAACTAACATCAATAAGCAAACTACATAACTAATTCATCAATATGTCAACCAAGCATGAATTCCACAAGTAACGATTAAATACTAATTCATGAATTTAGCCTACTATCAATAAGAACAAAGGAGGAATCAAAAACAACAATTTAAACGACAAAACCACAAGTACTGATTACTGCCAAAAAGAGAAAAGAAAGAAGAAAAAGAGTATAAGGAAAAGATGAACAAATTAACAAAAAACAAATGAAAATTATATTCAAACTAACTAAAGAAATAGGAGAAACTCACATATTCAAGGCTGGAATGGAGATTGAAAACTCGATTCGAACCTCAGAACAATGTTAAGCATTTGTTCTTCTCAAAGAACAAAGGAAAGATTGTTTCGTGACTCGAATCCAAAACCAGACTAAAGCAATTGGGCAAAAATCGAGCAACATGAGCGTCTAGGGTTCTGCCGGCTTTGTGGTTTAAAATTCGAGCAGCAAGGATGATTTGAAAGAAAGTAGTTAGAGGTTTGGGAAGAGGGAAGTAAGGAGGATTTAGGGTGTAATTTTAGAGTGGTTTGGAGGGTAGCGCCGCCGTGTACGGCGGTGACAACGCTAGAGTTTGGCATTTTTGAGGCGTTTGGGTGCTATTTGAAGAAAATTAGTGGTGGATTTAGAACGGGGAGGTGAAAAAGAGGGGGTGGTGTAAATTTAAGGGTTGTTGGACAACCGCCGCCGTCTTGGGCGATTTCTGGCAGCGGGGTTAGGGTTTGTACGAGGAAGATGAGAAATGGTCTTTAGGGTTAGACGGATTTTCGAAAACTTTTATATTAATCCAATATCTAACCAAGGCCGTCGGATTGGGGAAGGATAAAGGGCCCAGATGAATTTGGCATGAAACGACGTAGTAGTACCCCATACTACGTCGTTTTGATGGTTGAGGGGTTAGGACATCTGGACCGGGTCTGGGTATTGGGTTTGGGCTAAACAGGCGGATGGACGTTTGGGCTGGCTGCTCATTTCAGAACTGGCCCAATTTTCTTCATTCACTTGTTTTCTTTTCATTTTATTTACAAAACAAAATAAATCCATTTTCTTTTCTTTTCCTCTTTTTATTGTTTATTTATTCTATTTATTTTCTTTGCAAAATTAACAAAACCTAATTTAACTCCCAAACTAATTACTTTTCAAAGATAAACTTAATCCTAATTTTTTAGAGAAAAATTAAGCAAAAAGTGATTAAAAGAACAAGAAGTAAAAGATTTATTTTTGGTATTTTTCTCTTATTTTAGTAATATCAATTAACTAGCAAAACTAAAAATATAAAATCGAATTCTATATGCAAATGCACTATTTTTGTATTTTTTTTTATGAATTATGGCAACTAAAAATGCACACAAAAATGCAAACAAGACACAAAATCATGCAATTAATTCAAATAATAAAGAAAAATCCTAATTCTAAGGAATTTATAGGAGTAATTTAAGCGTGACAAAAATCACGTGCTCACAATTACAATAAAAACAACAACAAAAAAAATTAGTGTAATTTTACAAGTGGAGTCTGGAAAGGCTAGTATGTATGCAACCTTACTCCTACCTTAAAAAGGTAGGGAGACTGTTCTCAGGTATTCATATTAGGGGTATTATCACTTTTAGCCCGCGTCCGAAACTATTTATATTTGGTAGCCGAAAATGTGTATAAAATTTATATAATTTTTGTATATAATATACAGAATGTATATATAAAAAATATACAGAAAATATATATTTTTTCTCGGGTATTATTTTGAGAATTATATATACAAAAAATATATATTTTTTCGGGTATTATTTTAAGAGCGACTATATAGTATCATCTTTCCTTCCATAAAAAATAATTATGCGACCTTGTTTAGCTTCATTTTGATACTTCCCTGCCATCTCCAGCTTAAGTCAATTCCATGCCTAAGTCAGCATGTATTGTGTTACTCAAAAATCTATAGTTACTCAAAGATAGTGTCTCACCTCATTCAATATCATTTCTAGACAGAAAGAACTAGATTTTCCCGAGTCTTATATCAGCATGTATTATGTTCCTAACTACAGTTGGGAAATACAAGTGAATATATGACTGTGTTTCATAGAGTGCGGGTTTAAGAAATAAAAGTAAACTTTTGAAACGTGATTTAAAATGGCTATGGATATTTCATGGGTATAAATTATTTTATTAAGGATAAAATAAGTGTTTTGAAGTTAAATTGTTACTATTAATTAAAAAAAAATTATTTTTTATTAGGATCGATTAAAAAGGAAAGAGTGTCATATAAATTGGAATGAAAGGAGTATTATTTTTACAACTGAACTTTAAACAAAATAAAATAATAGTAGTTGATTTTCACTAAGTTCTCAGAGCAAAACTTAGGAACAAATTATATACAAGTCGGAAAGAATGACATTCACTCGTCCTCCTTAATGGTTAATGCTAGATGAGTTTAATTGGTTGAGGATTTTATCCACTTCTACCAATAATAGTTTGTCCATTTTTAAAGCAAATAATATGAAGAATATCTATATTTGATTCAATTCTAAAAATTGACTCTCTAACTTATTTTTAAGTAAATAATAGGGACGAATACTTGTATTTTTTATCCGTGGCGAGGTGCTTAGCTGAAGAAGGTGGAAGTCCAATGTTTAGTAATGGGGGAAGGGGAAGAGGAAGAGGTCAATGTGATAACTAACAAACTCAAGGGGTGTAAAGTGTATAGATAGAAAATAAGAGGACCGGTACTTCTGATTTCCGTGAAATCTGTGTGGCCCGACACCAAAACCTCCGTAGACTTTCCGGTATAGCCCAATCAGTCCCGATTCTTCGTTATCTCAGAAACCCTTGGAATATTTCTCTATTTCGATACGTATCCCCTATTTTTACTGTAGTCAACTCAACAGCTCCATTTGAAGCAGAGAAAGAGATAGAAAAATGGCGATACTGTATGCGGTTGTGGCGAGAGGCACAACGGTGCTGGCGGAGTTCAGTGCGGTGACAGGGAACACTGGGGCGGTGGCGCGAAGAATATTGGAGAAGCTTCCAGGTGAAACGGAATCGAGGCTTTGTTTCTCTCAAGATCGATACATCTTCCACATACTCCGATCTGACGGACTCAGCTTCCTTTGTATGGCCAACGACACCTTCGGAAGTCAGTATAAAATTCCCTCTCTTTTCTAAATTTTTCTTAAAGCTTCCGTTTTGATCAATTTACTACTCTAATTGTCAAGTTAATCTGAACTATAGAGCTGAGAACACAATAAAACTTGTTCTCCTGTTCGGTCTTTTACCTTTAATAATCAGCTCGGAAGAATTGAACTATGAATAATGGAATGGAGGTAGGCACCCAAGGGTGTGACCTAGTGGTCAATGAAATGAGAGGTGAACCATGAGGTCTTGGGATTAAAACCTAGCAGAGGCAAAAAAACACTAGGTAATTTCTTCCCATCCGTCTAAGCTTTATTGGCAGCTTACTGGTACATGTGCAGGTGGGAGGCAGTAGGTACTCCGTACTCAGTGGAATAGTCGAGGTGCGACCATCATAAAAAGAAAAATAACATAATGGAGATAGGTTTAGGTTTTCAAAGCTTTTGTGAGTGTTTGGTTTAGGTGCTCTTGGTAGTTCGATGTCAGAAAAGACCAAGTTTTATGGCGTCAATGCCAAATAGAAGCTAATTAGTTGACTTCTCCTTTTTTGATTGGGCCAAAATGCACACTTGATCACTATTTCTAGAGATAGGTTTTGGTTTCCAAAACTTTTGCGAATGTTTGGTTTTGGTGCTCTTGGTAGTTCGATGTCATAAAAGACCAAGTCTTATGGCGTCAATGCCAAATGGAAGCTAATTAGTCGACTTCTCATATTCTGATTGCGCCAAAATGCACACTTGATCATCCTATTTCTATTTTGCAAATTTCACAATGACCTTCTTACTTACCTAGTGCTATCTTTCAATACTTCAAGACAGAAATATTGTTGGCATTGAAGAATTTATAAATTGATATTGTCTGGATCTTTTGCTAATTGAAAATTCTGTTAGTCATATGAGTCATCTTTCACTGTCTGTTACTAATGGTACATGCTTTACTTAGGGAGGATTCCTTTCTCATACCTGGAGGATATTCAGATGAGGTTCATGAAGAACTATGGCAAGGTGGCTTCTTATGCTCCTGCCTATGCCATGAATGATGAATTCTCAAGGGTCTTACATCAGCAAATGGAGTTCTTTTCAAGTAATCCAAGTGCAGATACACTAAATCGTGTCAGAGGAGAAGTTGGTGAGGCAAGTATCTTTTCTGTTTACCTGCACCAGAGTGTAGTGAAGTTTAAGGGTTCTGTGTGTCAGCTTCATTTGTTCTTCGTATTTGTGCTTTAGGTTTTGTGCCAATGAATGCATGCATTAACTGTCCAGATATCCAATTTTTTTTTGGATTAACAAAGATTCATATTCATGGGCACTTAAATGAGTTAACATATATTTTTGAAGTGCTAAACTCTCTTCTTTTTTAGAAATGATTGAAATGTTAAACTCTCAATCGTTAATGATGATTTTTCAATGCTCAGTCATGCCAAAATAACTACTCCTTTCCTTGTCTAGTTACTTTGATGTCTGAATCCTTCTGTTCAAGTTATGATCTTGTACCTCCATTTCATAAAAGTCAAGAAGCAATTAGTGATCCTAATGTCTCATGCTAAGCCAAACAATCACCTACCATTGTGAACTGCATACCATTTATGACCACTTGATTTTTGCTGTATTAACTAACAAATGCGACAGTTTATCCTACAACAGAAGTTTCTGTAGAAAAAGGAAAGAAATATGACACCTTATAGCATTAGTTATATGATTATGGTTGTATTGCATCATTTACATGTGTTCTGTTCCCCTTTTGGCTGAAGAATTTTATAGTGTATTTACATCGTGATATGCCACTGCTGCCTCCTCCTTCCCACATCCCCCTTCTCTTCTCCCAGCCTTCCTTTCATGTAGTGCAACTTTTCTAAAAGTAAAATAAACTACTTCAATTTACATCCAGATACGCACCATCATGGTTGATAATATTGAGAAAATACTTGAAAGAGGGGATCGGATTGAGCTCCTTGTTGACAAAACAGCAACGATGCAAGACAGTGCGTTTCATTTCAGGAAACAGTCTAAGCGCCTTAGGAGAGCTCTTTGGATGAAAAACGCAAAGCTCCTGTAAGTCTCTTTTACAAAATATTATAGATTTAGCTGCATCAGCTGAGAGTGACTACACTCTTACTGACTTATGTCAAGCTCAGAACACCGTTAATGCAATGACATATACCATGACAATACTTGCTCTACTACATGCCAGCTTTCTCTTCTATTAATGCCTTGACATCAGTGTTGTTAAAGGTGTGCTTGAAATTCGCTTAAGCTCTAAATCTAGTTGCAGTGCAACCTGGCGTTGTGCTTCTCTTAGGTGACATTTCAGTGTATACACCGAGGCGCTAAGGCATGTTCAGCAGCCATGGGTTGTCTTAAAAAGATCTCTACTAAACAATAAGAATATATAGTTGGTAAAGTAATTTTATAATCGTTAACAACACACATGGATGAATATGTTTGTATGTAGGGGAAAAATATTTAGTCTAAGAAAATGGGTTAATACTCTGTGTTCTAGTATTTTATATGACATTCTTTCCTTTTTAGTCTTATTCCAAAAAAGAACGATGTATTTCTATATTTGGAAACTTTAATTTTAAAACTTATGTTTTTCTCTTAGTATATTAACATAGAGGTATATATTCTCCGCTGTCACAGGAAATGCTTAATTTCCTATTGCGAATGGATGTGCATAGTTGGGCAAACAGCATATGTATCACTGGTAGCAAACAACACCTAAATTAGCATTTAATTCCCCCCCCCCCCCCCCCCCCCCCC
>MU760193.1:5179-62983 GCA_026770625.1 Nicotiana glauca
AAAAATGGTATTTTGTTTTGATTTTCTTTGCTTTATTTTCCAAAAATAAAAACAAATCATGGTATTTCCACACAATTATCAACAAGTTTCCACACAAAAATTATTTTTGCATATATTTTTGGAATAATTTGCTTGGAGCAAAAATCACGTGCTCACAGTATATCGGATAATTGCACTTGAGGTTGAGGGCATGGGTTACTACAGTTAGCTCGGGTCTATTCTAAGTATATGTGTGAGGTTTTGATCGTATTGATGGTTTCAGAAGTGAAAATGTGGTTCTATGGTTTTTGGGCTAGATTGGATTGTGTAGTTTTAGTTAAAAGGTGTTATCGGACCTATATGAGATAGGGTGATGTGGGATCACCCCTGGGTATATGCATGGTAAAGTTATTTAGCTTTTGGTTGGCTTCTAGAGCAACTCTGGGTACGCTCGAGGGTGAGCGTTTGTTTAAGTTGGGGAGGATGTGATGACTCGACCCGTCGTCTCATGGGTTACCGCTCTGTTTCCCCCATTTTCTGCTTCTTTATGCTTCATTATCAGTGTCTTGTGTGATCGAGTTGGCTTGGATTGAGTTTTAGAAGGAAATGAGACACTTAGTCTCTTTAAGGAAGGCTTAGTTTGGAAAAGTCAACCGGATGTTGACTTATGTGTTAGAGGGCTCGGATATGAATTCCGATGATTCGGTTAACTTTCGGGGATGATTTGGACTCCGATTTTGGTGTCCTTTATATGTGTGAGCACATGATTTTTGCCCTAAGCAAATTGTTCCCAAAAATTCAAACAAAATGATTTTTCTTTATTTTTACAATTTTTGTGCATTTTTTGGTGTCATTTTCTGATAATTATTGCATTTTATTTGTGCATGATAATTCATATAAAATACAAAAATACGCATTTGCATTTAGGTTTTAACTTCATATGTTAGTATTAATTAGGGATTAATTTGTTTTAGAATAGGATATGAAGAAAATGACAAAAATAGTTCACTTTAATATTTTTATTGTTTTAATTGTGAAATTGTCACAAAATAGTTATTAAGTAAATTTTAGGCATTAATTAGTTTTAGTTTAATTGTTAGTTTAATTTTGCATCTTTGTAAAATTAGAAAATAAATACAAAATTACAAAATGAAAAAAAAAAAAAGAAAAAAACCAAATTAAAAAGAAAATAATAAAAAATACAAAAGGGAGTGGCTTTAATTTAAAACCAATTTTGGGCCAATTTTGTACCCAACCCGCCAGGCCCAAGCGGTCCAAGCCCAAAAACCCCTATGCCCGGTCCAAGACCCGAACCCCAAAACGACGTCGTTTCGGCGTTATTCAATCACAACCGTCGATTCTCCTCAATCTAATGGCTGAGATTTAACCTTTCGAATCTCATAAAATGGTCGGAGACCTTTCAATAGGTCAAAGACCAAGCCTTGTCCTCTTCGTACTGTCTCTGATCTTCGCAGGCGGAGCCGCCGCCGGTAAACGACACCGTCTCCAAACCTCCCCAAATTAACACCATGAATTCCCCAGGTCATCCTCTTCCTGTCCCCACTTTTGGCTTCCCTCGAACCTCACCAGAATTCCTCGAATCTTCATCAAGAGATTTTTCGGCCATGACGCCGATTGACCCAATAACCCCCAAAATAACACCATAGAATCGCCTTGACCTCCTCTACACAACCCCTAGGACCTTTGGTCTCGAATATAGCTGGAACGGCTCGAATTTAAGTTTGAAGATTTTTCGGCGAATCTGGATTTCATCAAATTTGCACAAATTGGTGCCATGGGGTTATCCTCATCTTCTTCTCAAGGATTTTGGTGTTATAAAAGATCAATTGAATGCCGAGGTTAGACAGTCGAGTGGCCATTGAAGTCGTGAGTCCTTTCCCTTTCTTTGTTTTATGTTATATGAGTTTTTCTGTCGATTAAGACCTTGCATAAGTTCCTTTTAATGATTATAGTTTGTTTCAGCATTAATTGGAATGTTTCTCTAGATTAGTCTGATTCTTATTGATTGATGTTTTGTTCTGATAGTTAGTCCAATTAGTTCGGTAATTTAGTGATTAGTTTGATCGAAATCAATTCAAGTCTTGATGTAGTTCTTAGAGAATAAACAGTGGTAAGGCTTTTGTTTGATAATAAGGGTGTTAGGGTAAGTTGTTAGTTTAGCCAATTCTAATTAGTTTGGGGCAATGAGAGGTTTGGGTTAGTTAGAGTTGGTAAATTCAGGTTGAAGGTAAGGCATTTTAGGCATTCATAAATTAGGTATCAATACTAGAATTCCTTGGAACCTTCTAGAGAGGGGTGTATTTAGAATATTGAGTAAGTTTGAATTATTTCCTTGCACAACAAGTCAAAAATAAAGGGGGTAAACACTAAAAAGGGGAGGGACCTAAGAGGCAATTTTGGAAAACTCATTCACCTATAAATAGGCATTGCATTGCTTTGGGGAGGGGGCTCTTTCCTTCAGCCATTTTTTTAGTTCCAAAGCCTTTCGATTCTGAATTTTTTTTATCTGAAGAAGCTTTCAAAATTCAGATTTCAAAACCAAAAAAAAAATGAAATACAGAAAAACAAACAAAAAAGGAGTAGATGGCCACTGTTTCATTGATATTCATCCTGTTGTGACTGGTTTGCTGAAATTGCTGTGGTATTATTAGTGTGATTTCGAGTTTTTGAGGTCAGCTATAGGGTATTAGTCCTGTTGTTGGTCCTGTGATAAGCTCTTGGGTTTCAGAGTGATTTTGGGGTCAAAAATTGTTCCCGTGGTTTGTTGCTGCTTGCAATTGGTTATTTGGCTGTATTGAAATTTATTCAAATCATTGAACTCACTCTGGCCTGCTGCTGTGTTGCATTGATTCGCTGACCTCTTCCTTCTTCTTCTTTGAATCCTGACTTTCTAGGTACACAATTGCTCTCTGACGACTATGAGTTGAACTGTGTAAAACCAGCTTCTATGAGGAATGAATTTATTTGAAGGATTTGACACTGATTAGTCTCTGGTTGTATCTGTACATTCCACATGTGTATTGATTTGGTTTGTGTTCTGTATTAATTGAACTGTTAAGTTTCAAACTCATAATTGGAATGTGGCCTTGTGTTAATTTCAATTGGTTGGCCTGGCATTAACTTCAGTATGTTAATTCAAATCAGCTAGTCTATGTTACCTTAGAATTTAACAATTCAGTACTGATTTTCTGATAAGTTTGAAGTTTTGGATAAGGAAAATGCTCATTGAAATGTGAAGTTGAATAGGGTGATTTATGATTAGTATGTGGGTGCACGTTGCAGCACACGTTAATTTCAGTGGTTTAGTGACTAATGCAAAATTGATCAGCTTGTTTGTGTTGGTTAAGTCGTTGTCCCTTCATTGATTTGGATTGATCGTGGTTGAATTATTTAGAGTCGAGTAGGGCAGTCTGGTTTGGCCGATGAAATTTTGAATTGATGGACTTTACAAGCATGTGATTTAGATTTGGGATATGTGTTGTAGGAATCAAAATCAGTAGTTTGTTTTCAGAGATTTAATGGTGAAGTCAATTAATTCATTTCAAGTGCTCAGATTGATCCGTAAAGGTTAATGGTTGCTTTAGTGACATGACATGATGATTTATTTAATTTTGGCATGTAATTGACAATTGTTTTCTGATTTAATTGCTTAGTATAGTACCAGAACGTTTTGTTTTCTGTTTGCGCCGAGGTTCGACCCTTTCACCAGCATTTGATATGCACGGCCACCTTGGGCCATGAGCAGTTCCAACATTGAAGCAGAGGAGACGTCCCTATGTGTACGCATGTGATGTGGTCTGGGCTCGTTTGGGCCAAGCCTGGATCGCTGCTTGCCACTTAGCATTGGCAGAAAATAATGTTCCTTTTATATGGCATATCAATTAGTTTATTTTAGAGACAAAAAATTAAGTAGAATACTATAGTTTACTTTAGATTGACCTTAAAATAATAAATGAGACGAGCCTCGCCAAACAAAATTACAAATCGTGGGGCCCTCAATAAATTGCTATATAAAAATAATTAGAATTTGGGAGGGCCATTTAGCGAACTTCATGGCCTTTCCCCAAAATAATATTACGTTAGAATCTTTAGGCGCGATTTAATTAAATTACTTCCTTAAACTCGGGTGCGCATTGATGCGACCCAAATCTAAATCTCGACGAAGTCGAAATGTGTTGACAACCACGGGTGCATTGATTGCGACGTGGTTCGAAACGCGTTTTCACGACGTCGCAATTCTTTTAAAATAAACAAAGATAAAAAGAGGTTTACGAATAAAAGTCACATAAGCTAGCATGTATTAAAAGCAGATAAAATCAAATACAACAGTTGAGCGACCGTGCTAGAACCACGGAACTCGGGAATGCCTAACACCTTCTCCCGGGTTAACAGAATTCCTTACTCGAATTTCTGGTTCGCAGACTGTAATACAGAGTCATATTTTTCCTCGGTTCGGGATTAAAACTGGTGACATGGGACACCATTAATCTCCCAGGTGGCGACTCTGAATAATTAATAAACTAAATCCCTTTCCGATTGTCCTTTAATTGGAAAAACTCCTTTACGCCCTTGCAGGGTGTATAGTGAAAAAGGAGGTGTGACAATATGCATAGACTCGTGGAGTGATAAGGAACCCGTTGATGTAAGAATTTTTGAGTTTCGAGAAGTGGGCCCTGGGCTCGGGTTTTGCCAATTTTGGGATTTCTAATATTTTTCGATTGTTTTCGGTTGGGTATTGTTCCTTCGGTATATTGTGACGTATTCGTTGTGGTTTTGATCAGATTCGACATGCGAGGTGGCCGATTTGAGAGGCAAGGGAATAGCGAGCTAGAGATATCGCCTATTCGAGGTGAGTAATGATTGTAAATTATATTATGAGGGTTTGAAACCCCGGATTTGCATATCATAGTGCTATATTGAGGTGACTTGCACACCGGATAGCGAGCGTGGAGTAGAGCGCCGTTGGGGATTGTGAATTAGTCCATCCCGATTGATGAATTTATAGCGTATTTGACTGAAATTTATTTGTTATCATCATAAGTTGGGTTGATTGCCATATTTGGTCTTCGTGCGAATTATTTGAACCCCTTCGGGGATGGTTGTTGATATTTCCTCAATGCTTCGATTCTATATTTGAACTCAGTCATGTATTTTCTACCGTTTTCAAAACTCAGCCAAGTTTATTTTGCTTTGACACTTGAAATGATCTTTCCTATACTATTTTTGGGCTAAGCAGCATGTTTTACTATTGACCGAGGGCTTATGTGATATTTGACTGAGTAAGGTCGAGGGACTGTGTGTGAGGATACTTTTGGATCGGGCTGCACGCCGCAGCAGTGTTATACTGATACTGATATGAGGCCGAGGGCCTAGACTTGATGCCACGAGATGGCTTGATATTGCGCTTGGGCCGTAAGGGGCCCCTTTTGGAGTCTGCACACCCCCAGTGAGCGTCGTCGACGATAAATTGATCGGGCTACACGCCGAAGCGATATGTGGAGTGGGCCGCATGCCACAGCGGTACCAGTACTGTTTCATGTGTTTGCATTATCTTATTTGTCTGTTATTATCTGTTGTTTTGTGATACTTCTTGCAATATAGACCTGATACTCTGGCATTCCTTGATAACTGAGTATTGTGCCCGCGGGACGGAAATTCTGTGCTTATCTGCACTATTTGTTTTGCATTCGTTTGCGTAACCGCTGGAAAAGGACATTTCAAAAGAGGCTTAAACTGAGTTAAGATGCTTTTCTAAAGATTGTATAGCTTCACTGTTTTCTAAAAAGGTTTTACACTGCTTCTATATAGCATGATGATTTGCCATACGTGATTTCTTACCGCTCAGTTGTTATTTACCTTTATTACTCACTGAGTTGGAGTACTCACTTTACTCCCTGCACCTCGTGTGCAGATGCAGGTATATATTCACCTGGTAGCGGGTTTTCGGCCGATCAGAGGCGGAGTTATATGAGTTAAGGAGGTGACTGCCGGTGTTCGCAGTACCATTTTCCTCTCTTTTGTTCATTATTCCGGTTTTGTATACTTTAGACCTTGTAGTGGATTTACATTCTGATAGATGCTCGTGACTTGTGAAACCCCGATTAGGGCTGTGTTGGATTGTATTTCCGTTAATTAATATTTTATGTCATATTTAAGGTGTTTATTTATGTTTAACTATTTTTTTTTTTGAAAAGCTGAATTGGGTTTAGTTGGCTGGCCTTGTCCCCAGGAGAGGCGCCATCACGATCGGGTCCGGGTTTGGGTCGTGACAAACGCCCTCGGGCCCACGTGCCCGGAATCCAAAACTTTTCGAAGATAAAGATTACCCATGGCCTCACGAACTCAAATATATGATTTTCTATAAATTCAACACCCAAAATCGTGGTCGAATTCCAAGAATACTAATTTTCTAGGTCTTCCCTCAAACCCTAAATTTTCTACAAATTTCATGCTCAAATCCATACACAATTGATGTATTTAACTCAAAATATGTAGGGGTAACTTACCTTGTCATTTATGATGAAAATCCTTTGTAGAGATCCTCCAAGAATCGCCCCAAGCCAAGAAAAATCATAGGAAATGGCCAAAACCCGACTTTAAAACAACCATTCTGCCCTCAAAAATTTTCGCACCTGCGGTCCTATGACCGCTTCTGCGGTTCCGCAGATGCAGTCCAAATACCGCTTCTGCGGTTCCCCTACCAGGCCTCCTCTTTTGCTTTTGCAACCTATCTTCTGCAGATGCGATCCCGCTTCTGCAGAACCCTGACAGCATCTGCGGTCCACTCCAAGTTGCCTCTCTTCCGCTTCTGCGACCAATCTTCCGCGGATGCAGTCCCGCTTCTGCGAAACCCTGGCTGCATCTGAGATCCCAGCTCTCCTCCGCCCATACCACATCTGTGGCTTCTTGGCCGCTTCTGCGGCTCAACACTTGCGTCCAAAACCTCGCAGGTGCAGTTACACCAGGTATCAGCTATTTCAGCCCTTCTTCAAATTCCAAATTTGATCCGTTAGCCATCCGGAATCCACCAGAGGCCCCCGAGACCTCAATCAAACCTACCAACCAATCCCAAAACACGATATGGACTTGCTCGAGGCCTCAAATCACATCAAACAACACTAAAATCATGAATCGACCTCCAATCCAAACTTAATGAACTTTAGAATTTCAAACTTCTATTTTCGATGTTTCAACCTATCAAATCATGTCCGATTGACCTCAAATTTTGCACACAAGTCATATTCGACATTACGAACCTACTCCATCTTTTGGAATCGAATTCCGACCCCGATATCAAAAAGTCCACTTCCGGTCAAACTTCTTAAAAACCTTCAAATCTGTATCTTTAGCCAAATGGCTCCAAAATGGCCTACGGACCTCCAAATTCACTTCCGATCACGCTCCCAACTCCAGAATCACCATACGGAGCTACTCCCAGACTCGGAATCCCAAACGAACATCTATATCACTGAAATGCACTTCGACCCAAACTTATGAAATTTCTTTCAAAATGCTACTTTCCACAATAAGCGCCAAAACGCTCCTGGGTCATCCGAAGCCTGATCAGGGCATATGCCCAAGTCCAAAATCATCATACGAACCTGCTGGAACCTTCAGATCCCGATTCCGAGGTCGTTTACTCAAAATTCCAATCCTAGTTAATTCTTTCAACTTTAAGCCTCCGAAATGAGAATCATCTTTCCAAATCAACTCTGAACTTCCCGAAACTTAATTCCAACCACGCGTACAAATCATATTACATGAAATGAAGCTGTTCATGGCCTCAGACTGCTGAATGATGTGCTAGAGCTCAAAACGACCGGTCGGGTCATTACATTCTCTCCCACTTAGACATACGTTCGTCCTCGAAGGTGCTAAGAACTATACTGAAGTAGTCTGAAATTACTGTTTAACACCTCGTGCACCTTCCCGTGCTACCACAACTTAGTTGAGCACATTAGCTCAATCAATTCTGAAGATATTTCCTTTTATTCAAGCAAATAAGCCTTAGAGTTCAATTCCAACATCCGGAATTCTATGCTAGGCTTGTTTCAACATATGCTCATCATATCAATCACTACATGTTGTACCCAAACATGACTACACAATTTTGCTGAACTCACAACCTGCATCACTTTACTCAGAAAACCATAATGATATTCTCTGATTAAATAAACTGAAATTCCACGAATCTGATGCTCCCATTGCACCTTATGACCTACTTAGGCCTTTATCTAGCTCTTATAATATCACCACAATGGAAGAGATGTGTAGAAATTCATAACCAACTGCCAAATTAACAAATCATTTGGGTTTATACTCCTGACAAGAACCATCACTTCATTCTGAACTGAATAATGGCCTTAACTTCTTAATGTATTTCCTATAATGAAATTGCACTGATCCTAAATCCAATGATCTCGTCTCACCCAGTACGAACTGCTTAGGCAATAAGCCACCCCAGACATAATCAAAAGTCTCATATGATGCCACCATGTGACAATAGGCTACCAATTCAAATGCGATACAAAAGGAAAACGAACTCTGGAAGGAATTACCTAACTCACGCACTAATACGGACTTTCCTTAGAAAATAGGAAGCAAGAAATATAAAAATAGCATATATAAACTATACTCGACATCACACTGTTGCGGTGCGCAACCCGATCCAAATAACATACCCACGTCGGCGTCATCGAGCTAAATTTGCTTATTATATTAAAATACCGAATTTAGGTCACAAGCACACTAAGTACATGATACCATCCCTGAGGGGACATATAGCGCTATAAGCTACAGAACTCAAACACAACTGAGGTGTGGTATACAATCTAAATCTCAAGAGCCATTTGGCTAATATAACATCATTTCTACGCGGATCCTCAACACATAAGTAATTTCTCAAGCCGTCTCACAACTCACATAGCGCAATGTATCACTACATGAAATATATGACAACGAAATAACACCCTTACTACTCCTCCATAAGGAGTGCATTAGTGAAATGGGTACGTTTGGCCTGATATAGAGCCTATATTCATATTTGAATCCGTACACCGACCTCAAGCTGATTCTGGTCGCACTGACTAGGCTAATAACCTTTCCAAGGTCCATAATAACTCTCCTTTCTTTCATAACACATATGAACAACCATCATAACCAGAGAAATCCTCCACAGTCCACAACTTAATAGACTAAGCGCCCTCCAGGCATATATTCTCAAATTAACGAGATTATCACAACCTTCATATTTGGTTTAAGTCTTTAATCAATCAAGTGACTACCTGCCATACCTATATAATCTTCCTGTGGGCAAGCTCCCACAACCTTCCGCACCAGGTAACAAGTCTGCACAACCTCACCACCGACCATACAATGCTATAAGGCAAATTAAGAATCCACAAATAAATACACGAAGCCTATTGCACAAGGCACCGATCTCAGGTAACACTGAAGACCATACCAACTTACTTTAAACATCCAAACTCCTCTCTACTCATCCGAGCTCATGCCATCCTTGTCAACACCGAACCGCAACCTTGATTCTCACTTTCAAATTTCATACCACTCACTGCACCCAACATGCCAACATACGATAGAACACGATCTTCATCATAACTACGGAACCACTAATGGACTAACACTTCATCATATAAAAGCTTTTCACTTAACTCGCTTCAGGAGAACCATAGCAACACACAGGTGAATTCTCACAGCCGAAGAATATGCAAATCTCTAAGTAGTGGTCTAAGCCACTTGCCCTTCCGGAATCTGCTTCGCATAACAAGCCATAACAGTAGAATGCTTCTGAATAACATCAATTATGGCGGCTGACAAGCCTAATACGTACCGTCACAATCACTTGCATAACTTGATCACGCTGAAGGAACTAATCACTACCACCAATATGCCAATTCAACTATGGCTAACGAATCTACCTTTTTCCAATTTATCTGTGATTGCCATAGGAACAATATAAACTCCATTCAACACTGTCACGACCCCAGTTCACCCTCCATGAACATGTCGTGATGGCAGCTAGTCCCTACGACTAGGTAAGCCTATCAATGCGGAGAATAACATAACTTACGGAAATCATTTAATTAAAACGGAACAAGTTAAAATAATAGCTGCATATAAAGGCCACTCAGCCAATACAACTCAAAAGAAATGCGGAAGTTTGCAACACCATCCCAAAACTCGAAAACTCATGGGAAACACAGGCTAAAGAAGTACTGTAAATGCTCTAATCTCCAGAGTGTCTACATCAAGGGTACAATAGAAAACTAAGTACTACATATAGAAGAAAGAAAGAGACTCTTCGGTCTGCGGACGCTGCAGATGTACCTCGAAATCACCGTAGCTCTCCCTGCCTAAGGGATAGTGCGCCTGAAATGAAGTACCTGGATCTGCACATGAAAAAAACATGCGCAGAAGAGGCATGAGTACACAACAGCATTACTCAGTAAGTGCCAAGACTAACCTTGGTTGGATAGTGACGAGGAAGGTCAGGGCCCTACTGAGAATAATAATAATGATAAGTCTTGCAACAGTATGTAATAAATAGAAATAATAAGTACAACTATGAAGTAAGACGGGGTTTACAAGGCAACAAATAATACACAGAGAATAAGGTAACACGGAATAAAATAGCTCAATATCAATACCATCAACGAGGATCTCCTAGGATACCGTCCTATAGTCCATTTCATCAACTGTCTAAGGAGCTCTCGGGATACCGTCCCGTAGTCCCTCATATGAGTATATCCGAAGGATCAAACGAGATACCGTCCCGTAGTCCAACTATCAATATGCAGGGGGATCTATCGGGAATCTAACCCGCAGTCCCAAAGTAAATATGTGGGGGGATCTATCAGAAATCACACCCGCAGTCCCAAAGTAAATATGCAGGGGGATATATCGGGAATCGAACCCGCAACCCGAAGAAAATATGCAGGGGATCTATCGGGAATCGAACCCGCAGTCCCAAAGTAAACAAATAAGTGGGCAGCTATCGGAATCCCACATCCATAGTCCCAATGTAAATACGCAGCCACAACGCGAAGATATTCAGAATTGGAATGCAAAAGTACAAGGCAACAGGTAGTTCTAGCCTAACGTGCTTCACGTAGTAAAAACAAAGCAACTTAAGCAAATAGGCCATTGAGATCAACTAAGCATGCTTTTATAAACTAACATAAGCTATAATTGCAAATGAAATAAAGCAGGCAATAAAGAAACTCGGTTTAAATATTTAAGTAAACCGGATTTTCAACAATTTTCTCAAGTACGCGCTCGTCACCTCACGCACAAGGCATTCAATTACCAAATATAATATCCTAAGGGGAAGGTCCCCCACACAAGGTTAGACAAGCCACTTACCTTGAATCGGCTCAAAATCAACTAGAAACCACACCTTTGCCACGAGTATCCGACTCCAAATGGCCCAAATCTATTCAATTCAATTACATATCGTAAATAATACCTCAAACAATAGATTCTACTATTTAATTTAAAGCTAGACGCTAATTTAGGTAAAATAACCATAATGCCCCTCGGGCAAACATCTCTTAATCGGATAATTTTTACATTTTCAGAACCCTCGCGCTCTCACGAGTCTAACCATACAAAAATCTCCCAAATCGGAGGTCAAATACCCACCCAAAATCCATTATTTGGTCTAAGAAGTTTCTAGCAATTTTTCCCAATTTTGGTCATCAATTCAAATTTAAATGATGGATTTAACTACATATAGATGAAATATAACTAGAAGGGATTAAAGAAATGTTACCCAATAATCTCCCCTTCAAAACCCTCTCAAAATCGCCCTCTCCCGAGCTCAAATTTGATTTTTCTAACTTTTGAAATTAAACGCTCGACTTCACTATTTCTGAACAATGATTTCTGCTTCTGCGGACAAGAGACCGCATCTGCGGTCCCGCATCTGCGGTTTTCACTAAGAGGACAAGATTTCGCACCTGCGGTCTATATATCGCAGATGCGGATCCGCTTCTGCGGAAATACCACCGCATCGGCGGAAACTGAAGGACCAGCCTAAACCCGTTTCTGCGGACCACTAACCGCAGGAGCGGCTCCACTTCTACGAAAATTGCACCGCATCTGTGGTTCCTGAGGAAAAAATCCAACTTCGCTTCTGCGGTCCCCATGGCCGCATCTGCGGTTCCCAAGTCACAGATGCGAAAATACGAAAAGAGAAAACTTCAGCTGCTAAACACTTCTCAAATTTTTCCTTTAACCACCTGAAATCATCCCGAGGCCCCCTGGGACCTCAACCAAAAGCACTAATAACACCTAATACCTCATTCAAACTTGTACCAATCCTTAAACCACCTAAAACAACGCCAGAAACTCGAATTAAACAAGGATTTGAGCCTAAGAACTTCAAATTCTATCACTATACACTTTCGATCAAAAACCTAACCAAAACACATCCGAATGGCCTGATATTTTGCACACACATCCTAAATGACACGACGGAGCTACTGTAACTTCCAGAATTCTAATCCGACCCTCAGATCAAAAACTCACTATCGGACCAAAAATTTCAAAAATTCAAACTTCGGCATTTCAAGCCTAAATGAGTTGCGGACTTCCAAAATACATTCCGAACACGCACCCAATCCCGAAATCCCCTAACGGAGCTAACAGAACCATCGAATTTCCATTCTGAGGTCGTCTTCACACTATCATGACTACGAACCACTTTTCAACACTTAAGCTCTCATTTAGGGACTAAGTGTCCCAAAACTCTCCGAAACCTAATACCGAACGTCTCAGCAAACCAAAATAGCAGAAATGGACTTAGGGGAAGTAGTTAATAAGGGATCAGAGCGTTAATTCTTAAGACAGCCGACCGGGTCATCACATCCTCCTACACGTAAACACTCGTTCATCCTCGAACGAGCATAGAGAACATACCTGAAGTAGTGAAAAGATGAGGGTAACTGCTGCGCATATCCTGCTCGGTCTCCCATGTGGCCTCCTTGGCCGGCTGACCCCGCCACTGAACCTTTACTGACGCAATGTTCTTTGACCTCAACTTTTTGATCTGCCTATCCAATATAGCCACTGGCTCCTCAACATAGGATAGATCCTTGTCCAACTGGACTGAAATGAAATCCAACACGTGTGACGGGTCACCGTGATATCTCCGAAGCATCGAAACATGAAATACCGGATGAACTCCGGCCAAACTGGGAGGTAAGGCAAGCTCATAGGCAACCTCCACGACTCGCCTCAAGATCTCAAAAGGGCCAATAAACCTCGGACTCAACTTTCCTTTCTTCCCAAACCTCATGACGCCCTTCACAGGCGAAACCCGAAGCATATCCCGCTCTCCAACCATATACGAAACATCACGAACCTTCCTATATGCGTAGCTCTTCTGTCTGGACTGGTCTGTATGGAGTCTATCCTGAATCAACTTAACCTTCTCCAATGCGTCCTGAACCGACTCTGTGCCCAATAGCCTGGCCTCACCTGGCTCAAACCAACCCACCGGAGATCTACACCTCCTACCATATAAAGCCTCATACGGCGCCATCTGAATGTTGGATTGATAACTGTTGTTGTAAGCAAACTCCGCCAATGGAAAGAACTGATCCCAAGACCCTCCAAACTCAATCACACACGCACGGAGCATATCTTCAAGAATATGAATAGTGCGCTCAGACTATCCATCTGGGGGTGAAATGTTGTGCTCAACTCCACCCGAGTGCCTAACTCCTGCTTCACGGCTCTCCAGAACTGCGATGTAAACTGAGTACCTCTACCTGAAATAATAGAAACTAGAAAACAATGCAGACGAATGATCTCCCAGATATAAATCTCTACCAACCACTCTGATGAACAAGTGGTACACACAGGAATGAAATGAGCGGACTTGGTCAGCCGATCCACAATAACCTAAATGGCATCAAACTTCTTCAAGATCCGTGGGAGTCTAGATACAAAATCCATGGTGATGCGCTCCCATTTCCACTCTGCAATCTCTATCTGCTGAAGCAACCCACCCGGGTGCTGGTGCTCATACTTCACCTGCTGGTAGTTGAGGCATCTAGACACATAACCAACTATATCTTTCTTCATCCGCCTCCACCAATAGTGCTGCCTCAAGTCCTGATACATCTTCGCGGCACCCGAATGGATGAAATACCGTGAACTATGGGCCTCTGCTAGAATCAACTCTCGAAGCCCATCAACATTGGGCACACAAATCCAGCCCTGCATCCTTAATACTCCGTCATCTCCGATGGTCACATCCCTGGCATCTCCACGCTGAACCTTGTCCTTAAGGACAAGAAAATGAGGGTCTTCGTACTGCTGCTCCCTGATACGATCAAATATGGAAGACCGGGAAACCACACAAGCTAGAACCCGACTGGGCTCCGAAGGATTCAATCTCACAAACTGGCTGGCTAAGGCCTAAACATCCATCGCTACAGGCCTCTCTGAAGCTGGTAAATATACCAAACTCTCGAAACTCTCTGCCCAGCGACTCAAGGCATCCGCCACCACATTGGCCTTGCCCGGGTGATACAGGATAGTGATATCATAATCCTTCAGCAACTCTAACCACCTCCTCTAACGAATATTTAGATCCTTTTGCTTGAGTAAGTGCTGCAAGCTCCGATGGTGAGTATAGATCTCACAAGGCACACCGTACAAATAATGACGCCAGATCTTCAAGGCATGAACAATGGCAGCTAACTTAAGGTCGTGGACAGGGTAATTCTTTTCATGTATCTTCAACTGTCTGGAAGCATAGGCAATCACCCTACCATCCTGCATCAACACCGCTCCAAGGCCAACTCTCGAGGCGTCACAATAGACAGCATAAGACCCCGAACCGGTAGGCAATATCAAAATTGGGGCTGTAGTCAAAGCAATCTTGAGCTTCTAAAAGCTCGCCTCACACTCTTCTGTCCACTGAAATAGGGAACCCTTCTGGGTTAATCTTGTCATAGGGGCCGCAATCGATGAAAATCCCTCCACGAAACAATGGTAGTAGCCTGCCAAACCAAGGAAACTGTGAATCTCTGTAGCTGAGGACAACCTGGGCCAACTCTATACGGCCTCTATCTTCCTCGGATCCACCCGAATACCCACACTCGAAATCATGTGGCCTAAGAATGCCACAGAACTCAGCCAAAACTCACATTTTGAGAACTTTGCATATAACTTCTTCTCCCTCAAGGTCTGAAGCACGATCCTCAAGTGCTGCTCATGATCTTCTCGACTTCGGGAATACACCAGAATATCATCAATAAAAACAATAACGAACGAGTCAAGATATTGTCTGAACACACTGTGCATCAAATGCATGAAAGTTCCTGGGGCATTGGTCAACCCAAATGACATAACAAGGAACTCATAATAACCATACCGAGTCCTGAAGGCAGTCTTCGGGATATCTGGCTCTCGAATCTTCAACTGATGGTAACCTGAGCGCAAGTCAATCTTAGAAAACACCTGTGTGCCCTGAAACTGGTCAAATAGATCATCAATACGAGGCAAAGGATAATGGTTCTTCACTGTAACCTTGTTCAATTGGCGATAATCAATACACATACGCATAGAACCATCCTTCTTCTTCACAAACAAGACAGGAGCACCCCATGGTGAAACACTGGGTCGAATAAAACACTTACCAAGTAATTCCTACAACTGATCCTTCAACTCCTTCAACTCAGGAGGAGCCATACGATACAGAGGAATGGAAATGGGCTGAGTGCCCGGCAAAAGATCAATGCCAAAATTAATGTCTCTATCGGGCGGCATGCCCAAAAGATCAGCTGGAAACACATCCAAATAATCCCGTACCACTGGAACTGAATCAACAGAAGGGGTATCAGCACTGACATCTCTCACATAAGCTAAATATGCGGCACACCCCTTCTCAACCATACGCTGAGCTTTAAGAAAAGAGATAACTCTACTGGGAGTGTGATCTAAAGTACCAATCCACTCAATACACGGAATACCTGGCATAGCCAGCATCACGATCTTGGCATGATAATCAAGAATAGCAAAATGGGGCGACGACTAGTCCATGACCAAAATAATATCAAAATCAACCATACCGAGTAACGATAAATTCGCTCTGGTCTCAAAACCACGAATAGTAACCAAACATGACTGATAAACGCGGTCCATAACAAGAGAATCCCTCATAGGAGTAAAAACATAAACAGGGAAACTCAAGGAATCCCGAGGTACATTCAAATGCGAAGCAGAATAAAAAGACATATAAAAATAAGTGGAGCCTAGATCGACTAGAACCGATACACCTCTATAACAAACCATGACAATACCTGTGATGATAGAATCGGAGGCAACAGCCTCAGCACGGGTAGGTGGGGTAGCAACTGGGGCTGTGATCATGTCCTAAGAACTCTAGGGGACACGCTGTGGCCGAGAAGTTTGTGGAGGTGCACTCCTCCCAATTCTAGGGCAATACCTCACCACATGGCGTATGTCACCACACTCAAAGCAACCTCGTGGCTGACGTGGCAGTGGAAACTGTGCAGTACGGGTACTCCAAGACCCCGAACACGTGGAACCCTGTGTGAAATCTGAGATGCAAACTGAGCTGGCTGACCCACAAAACCTCTACCATGTTGTACTCTTCCTCCAAAATAAGGGCCTGCGGGCCTACGAGGTCTACTCTCTCCTATGTACTCTCCCTCCTAACCTCGTATGTCCTCTCTCTCCTGGACCCACCTATCTCCTACTTGGCGAGAGGCCCTCACCACTTGATGAACTGGGACCACAGGCGGTGTTGCCATGACACCTCGAAATTAACCAATGGGAACTCGCTGCTCTGGAGTGGGGCCGGCGGGAGTCTGGACCCCTCCCTCGATCTGTGAAGTAGTTAATACAACCTGAATCAATCCCACCTGAATCAACGTACCAAACATGTTTAAGAACTGCGCCAAAGTCTCCTAAAGAGCTGGAGTAGTAGTAGTCGTAGGCGTGTCAGGTGCCTGAACTCCGGCTGGATCTATTGATGGTACCTCGGCGGCAGCTCGCGCATGTGCTCTCGCTGCACCACATGCACGTCCTCGGCCTCTACCCCGGCCCCGACCTCTGACGGCTGTAATAGGAGGTGCGGGTGCCTGATCATCTCGAGTAGCACGTGTCCTCATCATCTGTAAGAGAATAGAAGGCAGAAGTTTAGGATTTTGATGTCAAAAATCTCGCACGACAGGGAATCAAATGAAGTGAAATTTTCCTAACGGTTACATAGCCTCTCGTAGATAAGTACATACGTCTCTGTACCGATCAGCGAGACTCTAAATAACTTGCCTGTGTTTCGTGACTCCTATGAACCTAGAGCTCTAATACCAACTTGTCACGACCCCAGTTCGCCCTCCGTGAACATGTCATGACGGCACCTAGTCCCTACAACTAGGTTATTTTAATAACTGCATATAAAGGCCACTCGGCCTATACAACTCAAAACAAATACGAAAGTATGCAACACCATCCCAAAACTTGGAAACTCACGGGAAACACAGGCTAAAGAAGTAGTGTAAATGCTCTAATCTCCAGAGTGTCTACATCAAGGGTACGATAGAAAACTAAGTACTACAGATAGAATAAAGAAGGAGACTCTTCGGTCTGCGGACGCTGCAAGATGTACCTCAAACTCTCCGTAGCTCTCCCTGCCTCAAGGATAGTGCACCTGAAATAAAGTACCTGGATCTTCACTTGAAAAAAATATGCGCAGAAGAGGCATGAGTACACCACAACAGTACTCAGTAAGTTCCAAGCCTAACCCCGGTTGGGTAGTGACGAGGAAGGTTAGGGCCCTACTGAGAATAATAATAATGATAAGTCTTGCAACAGTATGAAATAAATAGAAATAATAAGTACAACTATGAAGTAAGACAGGGTTTACAAGGCAACAAATAATACACAGAGAATAAGGTAACACGGAATAAAATAGCTCAATATCAATACCATCAACGAGGATCTCCCAGGATATCGTCCTGTAGTCCAATTTATCAACTGTCCAAGGAGCTCTCGGGATACCATCCCGTAGTCCCTCATATGAGTATATCCGAAGGATATCCTAGGATACCGTCCCGTAGTCCAACTATCAATGTGCAGGGGGATCTATCGGGAATCTAACCCGCAGTCCCAAAATAAATATATAGGGAGATCTATCGGGAATCAAACCCGCAGTCCCAAAGTAAATATGTAGGGGGATATATTGGGAATCGAACCCGCAATCCCAAAGAAAATATGCAGGGGGATCTATCGGGAATCGAACCCGCAGTCCCAAAGTAAACAAATAAGGGGGGAGCTACTGGAATCCCACATTCGTAGTTCCAATGTAAATACGCAGCCAGAACGAGAAAATATTCAGAATTGGAATGTAAAAGTACAAGGCAACAAGTAGTGCTAGCCTAACATGCTTCACGTAGTACAACAAAACAACTTAAGCAAATAGGCCATTTAGATCAACTAAGCATGCTTTTCTAAACTAACACAAGCTATAATTGCAAATGGAATAAAGCAGGAAAGAATGAAACTCAGTTTCAATATTTAAGTAAACCGGATTTTCAACAATTAGCTCAAGTACGCGCTTGTCACCTCACGCACAAGGCCTTCAATTACCAAATATCATATCCTAAGGGGAAGGTCCCCCACACAAGGTTAGACAAGCCACTTACCTCGAACCGGCTCAAAATCAACTAGAAACCACGCCTTTGCCACGAGTATCCGACTCTAAATGGCCCAAATCTTTTCAATTCAATTACATATCGTAAATAACACACCAAACAATAGATTCTACTATTTAATTTAAAGCTAGACGCTAATTTAGGTAAAATAACCATAATGCCCCTCGGGCAAAAATCTCTTAATCGGATAATTTTTATATTTTTAGAACCCTCATGCTCTCACGAGTCTAACCATACAAAAATCTCCCAAATCGGAGGTCAAATGCCCATCCAAAACTCCTTTGTTTGGTCTAAGAAGTTTCTAGCAATTTTTCCCAATTTTGGTCCTCAATTCGAATTTAAATGATGTATTTAACTACATATAGATGAAATATAACTAGAAGGAATTGAAGAAACATTACCCAATAATCTCCCCTTCAAAACCCTCTCAAAATTGCCCTCTCCCGAGCTCAAATTTGATTTTTCTAACTTTTGAAATTAAACCCTCGATTTCACTATTTCTGAATAGTGATTTCCGCTTCTGCGAACAACAGACCGCATCTATGGTCCCGTTTCTGCGGAACAAGTACCGCTTCTACGGTTTTCAGTAAGAGGACAATATTTTGCACCTGCGGTCTATATATCGCAGATGCGGATCCGCTTCTGCGGAAATACCACCGCATCTGCGAAAACTAAAGGACCAGCCTAAACCCGCTTCTGCGGACCACTAACCGCAAGAGCTGTTCTGCTTCTGCGAAAATTGCACTGCATCTATGATTCCTGAGGAAAAAATCCAACTTCGCTTCTGCGGTCCCCATGGCCGCATCTGCAGTTCCCAAGCTGCAGATGCAAAAATACTAGAAGTGAAAACTTCAGCTGCTGCAATACTTCTCAAATTTTTCTGTTAACCACCCGAAATCATCCCGAGGCCCCCCCGGACCTTAACCAAAAGCACCAATAACACCTAATACCTCATTCAAACTTGTACCAATCCTTAAACCACCTAAAACAACGCTGGAAACTCGAATTAAATAAGGATTTGATCCTAAGAACTTCAAATTTTATCAAAATACACTTTCGATCAAAAACCTAACCAAAACACGTCCGAATGGCCTGATATTTTGCACACACATCCCAAATGACACAACGGAGCTACTGCAACATCCAGAATTCTAATCCGACCCTTGGATCAAAAACTCACTATCGGACCGGAAATTTCAAAAATTCAAACTTCGGCATTTCAAGCCTAAATGAGCTGCGGACTTCCAAAATACATTCCGAACACGCTCCAAATCCCAAAATCCCCTAACACAGCTAACGAAACCATCAGATTTTCATTCTGAGGTCGTCTTCACACTGTCCCGACTACCGACCACTTTTCAACACTTAAGCTCTCATTTAGGGACTAAGTGTCCCAAAACTCTCTGAAACCCAATACCGAACGTCCCGGCAAACCAAAATAGCAGAAATGGACTTAGGGGAAGCAGTTAATAGAGGATTGGGGCATTAATTCTTAAGACGGCCGACCGGGTCGTCACAAATACTTACCACACTCTATCAGCACTTATCCCGAGTGACCTTGAATCACGAGACCATGCTGTCTCGAATCCCACGAACCGTTTCATACCTCCCAAATGCTGCATTGCAAGCTAGCACATCATAGAACATTCTGGGCCTCTTCTCCTAAGCTGCTACAAAAGCTTGACTCTTAACCGTACTTATAGGCTCGAAATCACTAGGCACCAGACTTTACCCTTTTGAATCCGTTAGGACCGTCGTTGAGACCCATCCGCTCTAACTTGACCTCGCATATAATTAACTCCACAGATCTTCTAGAACATGAATACCCTCTCGACGAAGCACCTGGTAGAATCACTTCCCTTGAAACCCACACTTATACAAGGCATAAACCCTGAATCCTTTCTCAAATCTGAACATGATCCAACAAGACCAACCATGGCACACTTTTAATAATCCATTTGCTCAATTCACCACTTATGTTTTTTCCCATAGCTAAAATAACCCATCAACATACTAATAACCACAAACCTCGCAAGTAGTTAACCATGCAACCCAATAATAGGTGGTGGGACTCTCCCACTTAGCTTGAAGCCACTATTACACAACTCTGGAACTCACCGAAATTTTTTATCTCTTATTAACATAACCTTGCGCAATCAACCACCTAAATTTTCGGATTCTTCCTGTAAAACCCCCTTTTTATACTCTGAATCATCAACTACATTCGCACAACCAATCTCTTCGCTGAATAAGAAATAGAATACTTCGCAAAAGCTTCGCCAACCACGCGACCGCTAATCTGCTCACAAGGAATAACCCGCCTGTGGAAATCACTCCCCAATATCTTCCAATGCTGCTGCACGAGGTGCAATCACTATGACATCAATAACCCTTCCTGAGTCCGAGCTCAATCTCTAGATGCACAAGTCCATTCATCCCTCGCGGACATCACTTAAATGTGCGGCAACAATCTTCCAATTCGATGTTATGTTGTATCCTTCTTCATTCAAGCAGCTCCTTCCCGTTATATCAAATCTCCTGCCGCATAATAGTCCATACTTCAAATTAAATCCGTAGACCCCAATCACAAATCTCTGAAATTCTCAAATCATTCCAAACTCTCCTTAAGGTGCGTAGTCATCCTGCCACAATGCCCATATGCAACTTCGCCTTTCTCCCACTTTGCCAGAACTCATCCCTTTAATCGACTACTCGCCCTTTGCTCCTTGTACTTGTCCTTCTAGAAATTTTAGCCACCGCCTGACACTTCCCAAACGTCTTTCCTCATTCTTTGCTACTCAATTGTTGCCTTAGATGAAATCTAACTTTGAAGCACTTGAACCCATAATTCGCTACTAACTTTAAACCTTTCTGAAGATCATCTTTCTCGAGCCATCATCCTTAGAACACCGATTCCATCTTGAACCGCCGCACCCCACGATCTCTAACCGTCATTTCTTTGATACTTGACCCGCAATATCCTATTCTAAGGGCAATTGTAGAAGATCATAATGCCGACGAATTTCGTACATTCAATAAGGATAGTGACACCTCATTATAGAAGAAAACTCCATCGCACTCGCAAATGTCGAGTCTTGTTACCCTATCAACCCAAACCTGAACATCATCAGCCCGTTTGCCTTCCCTTTTCCAGGAATAAAATATTGAATCTTTAGATCATGCACTGGGTAAACCTCCCTTCAAGTCGTTCAGTGCCTCGACACGTAGGCAAACATCCTACCATCATATTAATACTGAGGAACAATTGTTCATAAGCATCATGAAAACTTGTGCCTAGCCTCAGAGCCCTCAGAAGTACCGCTACTGGGCTGAAATAATAAAACATTCTTCCATAAAGCGACGACAATAATCTGATCAACTATACCGGGAGAAACATCCCGTATCACATCTGTAATACCATTACAGTTCTTCAATTATCGATTTATAACAAGCGGTTTGCGTCACGTAAGATTGAGTAGGAATGAATTAAAGGTATACACCTCCAAGGATCAAATCGCACGATAAGGAATCAAGAAGGGAAGTACTCCTAACAGTCCTGCAGCCTCCCGAGGATAAGTACAGACGTCTCCGTACCGATCCGCGAGACTCTACTAGACTTGCTCATGACTCGTGAGCCCCTAGGAACCAAGTGCTCTGATACCATGTTGTCACGACCCAAAATCCACTAAGGGTCGTGATAGCGCCGGACACTGCTGTCAGCCAAGCCAACCCAAATTACTTGATGAAGTTCTCTTTTTTTACAATCTTGAAAACTAAGATTTTCCTTCAATTTTCATAAATAAAAAGATAACTGCTTCAATTCAAACTAAATAATAAGCAATTAGTACAAAATATTCAAAACCATCCCAGAACCCGGTGTCACAAGTGCATGAGCATCTACTGATAAGGAAATAAGATACAACATCCATCCGGAATACAATGGACAAGAAATGAATACAATATACTATACTAGCTGCGGGCCACCTCGAATAATGCAACTCACCTAGTCCCAGAATTATCTGTGCTGCTACGCCCAGTAGGCCGCTAGAGTTACATATACCTGTGCAACGAAAATGCACAGAAGTGTAGTATGAGTACGAAAATAACGTGTACTCAATGAGTATCCCGTCTAATCTCGAAGAATTAGAGATGAGATGGTCGACATCGACACTTATTAGTGGTCCAATAATGGTGTCAATAATACATTAAATCGTGAATTTCTATAAACATGATTTTAATCCTATAGAAGGAAACAAAAAACAATTATTTCTTTTATAGGAAATTTCAAAATTTTACCTTTTTATTATTATCCAAATATTCTCAAATCATGAAAAGGCAATAACAACTTAAATAAGTTCAAGGTAGCAATACAAGCATGCCCATATTATGCCGAGGCGATGGCCCGATCCAACAAAAATAAACTGTGCACTTGCCGAGGGTCAACGACGCGCCTATAGATGCATTTATTTAATATGCCGAGGCGTTCGGCCTGTTCCAAAATTAAACACACACAGACGGTCAATCATATAGTCAACAAGGAACAATTATCTACAGAAAAGCCAATTCTCTTTTAAAGATTTTTGAAAATGAATTTTAATCTTTTGTGGAAATTTATTTACTAACTCGAGGTGATTTAAGCAATTCAAATGTCGATAAGTGTACAATTTATCCAAGTATAGCATGCTTTCGGGTCCTAGACTACCCGGGCAATAGCATAATAGTAGCTACGCATGGACTCTTGTCACCTCGTGCATACGTAGCCCCCACAAATAGGAGCACCTAACCAATTAACTCACCTATGGGGATAATTCCCTCTTACAAGGTTAGAAAGGAGACTCACCTCGCTCCGAAGATCCATAACCGGCATTACACACCCTTCCGAAGACTTGAATCGATACACAACGCTCCAACACTAGCCAATAATTATGTAAACCAATTAATATATGCTAAGGTACTCATAATAATCCAATTTATAACAATTCCTAACCCCGATCAAAAAGTTGACAAAAATGCCCTCGGGCCCACGTGCCCGGAATCCAAAATTTTTTGAAGATAAAGATTACTCATGGCCTCACGAACTCAAATATATAATTTTCTCTAAATTTCATACCCAAAATCGTGGTCAAATTCCAAGAATACTAATTTTCTAAGTCTTCCCTCAAACCCTAAGTTTTCTACAAATTTCATGCTCAAATCCATACATAATTGATGTATTTAACTCAAAATAGGTGGGGGTAACTTACCTTGTCATTGATGATGAAAATCCTCTCTAGAGATCCTCCAAGAATCGCCCCAAGCCAAGAAATATCATAGGAAAAGGCCAAAACCAGACTTTAAAACAACCATTCTGCATTCAAAAATTTTCGCACCTGCGGTCCTATGACCGCTTCTGCGGTTCCGCAGGTGCGGTCAAAATACCGCTTCTGCGATTTCCCCACCAGGCCTCCTCTTTCGCTTCTGCGACCTATCTTCCGCAGATGCGGTCCCGCTTCTGCGGAACCCTAACCGTATTTGCAGTCCACTCCAAGCTGCCCCTCTTCCGCTTCTGCGACCAATCTTCCGCAGATGCGGTGCCGCTTCTGCAAAACCCTGACCGCATTTACGGTCCCAGATCTCCTCCGCCCATACCGCATCTGCGGCTTCCTGGCCGCTTCTGCGGCTCCGCACCTGTGGCCAAAACCTCGCAGGTGCGGTTACACCAGGTATCAGCTGCTTCAGCCCTTCTTCAAATTCCAAATTTGATCTGTTAGCCATCCGGAATCCACCCGAGGCCCTCGGGACCTCAACCAAACCTACCAACCAATCCCAAAACACGAGACTGACTTGTTCGAGGCCTCAAATCACATCAAACAATACTAAAATCATGAATCGACCTCCAATCCAAACTTAATGAACTTTAAAATTTCAAACTTCTATTTTCGATGTTTAAACCTATCAAATCACGTGCGATTGACCTAAAATTTTGTACACAAGTCATATTCGACATTATAGACCTACTCCAACTTTCGGAATTGGATTCCGACCCTGATATCAAAAAGTCCACTTCCGGTTTAAACTTCTCAAAAACCTTCAAATTTCTATCTTTTGCCAAATGGCTCCAAAATGACCTACGGACCTCCGAATTCACTTCCGATCGCGCTCCCAACTCCAGAATCACCATACTGAGCTGCTCCCAGACTCGGAATCCCAAATGGACATTGATATCACTGAAATGCACTTCGACCCAAACTTATAAAATTTCTTTCAAAATGCTATTTTTCACAATAGGCGCCAAAATGCTCCCCGGTCATCCAAAGCCCGATCCGGGCATACGCCCAAGTCCGAAATCATCATACTAAACCTGCTGGAATCTTTAAATCCCGATTCTGAGGTCGTTTACTCAAAATTCCAATCCTAGTTAATTCTTTCAACTTTAAGCTTCCGAAATAAGAATCCTCTTTCCAAATCAACTCTGAACTTCCCGAAACTTAATTCTGACCATGCGTACAAATCATAATACCTGAAATGAAGATGTTCATGGCCTCAGACTGCTAAACGACGCGCTAGAGGTCAAAACGACTGGTCGGGTCGTTACATATCTCGTTAAAATAGAAAAGGATACTATATTGTATTGTTTGACTAATCTTTCAAATCTTTAAAAGATATAAAAATTGATTATTTATGAGATTAATTCAATAAGAAAGAAAAATAAAAGAAAGCTTCACAGCTTTGCATTTGAATTTTTGTGGCGAAATTCCATATAGATTTAAGATGTAAATTTGTTAATATATAGTGAAGTATATGCTTGTCTTTAATTTTATTTCAATGTTGCTTTTTATCTCTATTACTTTAAGACGCAGTTTATCGACAATTTTTCTTCTTGTTGGACAATCTTTTACTTTATAGAAATAATTTTATATTTTTGTGCTTTCAGGTATTTTTATCTTTGATTATATACTTTTAATTATTCGTTATTATTTTTGTAGTAAGAACGTTTTACATTTATGTTGGATATTTATTACACATGGCTTGTAAATTATAGATTTTGTTTTCTTGTCCTTGATTTTTTTGCTTCCAGTGCTTTTATAATAAATATAATAGAGATCTATAACTCTAGCCAAGTAGTGTAATATAGCAACATTATCTTCTTCTTTATTTAAGAGTTGCAGAACCTCGAAAATAATAATAAAATTACAAAAGGGTAAAACTTTAAAACAATGAAATTTATATTGTTACCAAAAATCATAATATGAAAGGTATATAACATCACAAATCACAAGGTTGATAAGTGTTATAACGGTAAATATGGTGGAGATCTTTAAAATCACCTATTTATCTTTTGTCCACTCTTATCTATATTATGTAATAAAATATGGTATACGGGTTGAGAGAGGTGTCTATTATCTCACCGGCGAAGTTAAAGTGTCTCTTTGATCGTTGTTGATAATTTAAAGAGACCGTTTGTATTTTGCCAAAAACTAAAAATGTTTTAAAATGACCTTGAAAATTTTTAATTTACCAAAATGGAAGTGTGAACTCAGTAATAATAATAAAAACTATAGTATGAGTAAAAAGGAGGCTTATGAAGAAGTTATACTAGTCTAAGAGGCTATGATGTCTTACCAAAAAGGCTTGAAAGTGACTTGATTTATAGACAATACCTATTAGTAGATAAAATAATATAGGATAAATATAAGGGAGAAATTCAAAAATAGCCAGATTTACCACTAGTCATTGAAAAATAGATAAGTTTCAAAAGTAGTCAAAATTTAGCCACTTTAAATCTGAGCGAAAACACTGTTTAAAATCCGAAAAAATACGCCCGCAAATTTTACGGGAGTTCCAGCATAAGTATGCTTGAACTCCCGTAAAATTTACGGGAGTTCCAGCATAAGTATGCTTGAACTCCCGTAAAATTTACGGGAGTTCCAGCATAAGTATGCTTGAACTCCCGTAAAATTTACGGGAGTTCCAGCATAAGTATGCTTGAACTCCCGTAAAATTTACGGGAGTTCCAGCATAAGTATGCTTGAACTCCCGTAAAATTTACGGGAGTTCCAGCATAAGTATGCTTGAACTCCCGTAAAATTTGCGGGAGACTGGAGCACCAGTGCTCCAAACTTCAGTATATTATACTGGACCGGTCCCTGTTGCAGCAAAATAGTGGCTATTTTTCATTGACTTGGTAAACGCTGGTTATTTTTTATTGATTAGTGTGAAAACTGATTATACCATGATATTTTAACTAAATATAAGGGTGAATTTGGAAGAGGAAGCCTTTTAGTTGGAATGCCTAGTTATAATGTAACCAGGACACGACAAAAAAAATTTCATTGTCCCTTATTATATATTAAATAATATATATATATAATTATAATATTATAATTATAATTAATAAATTAACCTTTTACAAGCCATAGTAAAACATAGCGTCTATTAACCCGTTTTCCTGCCGCTATTTGTTTCTTAATTTTTCTGTTTATACATTCTCACGTAACGTTTACGTGAGCTCCGAATACTCAGCTCTTCATCAAATTCGATTCCATATTATTTCTTTCTTTAAATCTGTATATGTAATTTGTAAGATCAGCTTTCTGAAACTCTTCCTTTTCTTTATCAGAGATCGCAGAATAAATTTTTAATTTCTTTCTTAGAAAAAAATGTCATCAATTTCATCAAGTCCGAGAACTGTAGAAGAGATCTTCAAAGATTATAACGCTCGCCGTACTGGAATAGTTCGTGCTTTATCATATGGTACTTAATTTACATACACACACAGTAGATGTATATATATGCAAATTCATGTTGTTTCTTGTAAAGTTTCCGTTTTTAAAATTGATTTGGGTTTTTTCAGATGTGGATGAATTTTACAATCTCTGCGATCCAGGTAATTTCATTGAGCTTCTAATTGCATGCCTTAATTTTTGGTGAAAAGTAATTTGCAAGCTTAATTTGATTTTGTTATTTGAAGCATTGAGCTTTTTTAGTCTATTGACTGAATTCTGCTATTGCTTATTTAACCAGGACGTATGGTTTTCGTTTAATTTTCACTAATTTATGAGATTGGTTTTATTATTGGGATACAGTTAGATTGACTGTGGATGAACTATTGTTAAACAAAAATAAAAAAGAAATTGGTTTCCTTTAGAAAGTGGAAAATTTGCCAACAATATCATTACTTTTATAATTGAGAAATCCACTGTATCCAACTTCAAAACTTGGCAGATTATGGGCAGGCCTCTATCTTATTCTCCATTTAAATAGCTGACTTGGTTTCAGTTCCCATTTTTCCAAGCCTTGGTGGATAGAGTTACCTGGTACCTATACTGGTGGGAGCTAGCACGTGACCCGTGGAATTAGGCGAGGTGCGTGCAAGCTAGCCCGGACACCTCCAGCGCCACCACCACCAACAAATCCAGTATAATCCCACACAGTGGGGTCTGGGAAGGGTAGTGTGTATGCAGACCTTAACTCCTATCTCGTAGAGATAGAGAGACTGTTTCCAATTAACACCCGGCTCAATGAAGCCATAGCACAACAATAATAAAAAATAAACCGCCAGAAACAACAATGAGGAGCCATGGAAAAGAAGCATCGAATAAGCTATCCCGGACACCATGGTTATCAAAAAAAATTGGCTCGTTGTTATCTATACAAAGTGTTTTACTTTGCCTTCAGTGGCTTATTTAGTTTTCTGAACGTTTAGAAGAAAGTAATTTGTGTCCTAAATTTGTATGGTCTTGACATTATACTATTTGATATTGTGTTATTCATGTTTCATTACTTGGGTGTAGAGAAGGAAAATTTGTGCCTATATGGACATCCGAATGAAACCTGGGAAGTCAACCTTCCTGCCGAAGAAGTTCCACCTGAGCTCCCAGAGCCAGCACTTGGGATAAATTTTGCGAGGGATGGAATGACTCGTAGAGATTGGCTTTCACTGGTCGCTGTGCACAGTGACTGTTGGTTGCTTTCTGTGGCTTTCTTTTTTGGAGCTCGTCTTAACCAAAATGAGAGGTACTCTTCTAAGATACAGGTTCTCTCTTCACTGTTTCTGTTGTCTAGCTGTGATCTACCTGACCTCCACCAGCTCTCTCTTCACTGTAATTTAAACTAATATGGTCCTTAACTCTTAAAAGAGTGAATAGGGTTAGTTATTTTTCCTGTATGGGTTGTCTCTCTCTTACTCCCTGTGGTTCCTGCTATTCTTTTGTTGTCTCAGGCTAAAAAATTAGATAATTATTTATGAGGATGTAAGTTCAGTTGCTAACTGGCTAAAGTTGAACATTTTAGTGGTTAATGAACTGAACTTTAGCAGTGAGTCTGTTCCTTATCCTTACTCTAAATGTCCTTTTGGCTGTATGAAGTTTTGGAGAAATAATCAATAATCAACTACGCCTTAATCGCAAACTAGATTTGAATCCTCTATATATTTCGTTCTATTTGAGCCCATTTCAAGCTAGCAATAGTGAGTAATTTGTCTCTTAAACCTTTGGGGTTCTCTAGAAAAGTGATTCTCTAAATCTTATACTTATCCCTACCCAGACCTAATATAAGTTATATTGCAATCTTACTATTGTAAAACAGTTCTCTTTAACTAAATGTAACTTCCGTCTAGATTTTCTAAGGGTTTCAAGAACTGTTAGCAAGTCATGATTCGAGGAATCTATAGCATTTGATTTAGGCATTAATAAGTAACATGAATGTGCAGGATGGAATATGCTTACTGATGCTCTTATTATGTTTAACTATACACAATGGAAGACCATGTTGATAATATTTTCCACTGATATGTTTATATTGGAGTACTGTCTAATTCTACAAATTTTCCTTCGTAATGGGTGCCGCCAGGATGTCATTATAGGATCCATTGGAATGTAAAGTGAGTTTGCTATGGGGAAACTCTGTGGGAAAAGAACATAGTTATTCCTTTTTCAGATTTGGATATAAATGAAACATTTATCTGTTAAAGCCATCTGCTCTGTTACAACCTGGTTGCTATTTCAATGTTGGTAACACGAACTCTATTCATTCAAAATGATGCTTTTCTTTATATTCAGAATATATATGTTTGTAGATGTTTCTTATGGGTGGAGGGAATGTATTCTGTTGGTTGTATATGTTCGTCATACTTGTCCGATAGAGAGGTTGTACATTGTGCTTGATTGTATGTTGTCTCCCTTGTGCATTTGCTTACTAAAATAATCTTTTATTGGAGTTAGAAGTCAATCCATAACTCACGCTGTTCGTTAAGAACAAAACTTCGCTGCAGAACATTTTACCTTTTTTTTTTTTTTTTTTCTTGTGAATACCATCCTGTTGTTCGCTGATTTTAGCTGTGATTTAAAGTTACTAGAGATTGTTGTAAGAACTTTTATATAATTCTTTACACATTGGCTTTCTTTGAGGAGATAATCTTCTGGACATTTGGTGTGTGCTCCTCTCCGTTGGTCCGTCCTTTACATTTCCGAAGTCTAGCCATTTTATTAGAAGTTGCATATTCCTTTTAGTCTATAGGTCCATGGGTTTATTTAGCTGCTACATTGCAGTGATTTAGATTTATAAAAAATGTAATGATGTTTTTGTACTTGATTTGTACTTTGGGATTCCCCTATCTATTGGGGACTCGCCAAGGAACTCTTTGCTGTTTATAATTATTGATTGTTGTTAAAAGGAAGAGAAATATAATTTAGTAATATATGTCAGAATGTTCTATATTCATTTTATGTGTTTTGGTAATAGTATAGAATATCTTCTTAATTATTTCATAACTAGGAATCTCGATATTTAGTTAACTTTCCTAATTTCATTTAGTGATGTGCCTTTGTTCTAGTATCCTAAAAGACGGAGCCCTCATGCTTCTTCTTCTTCTTAACAGAAAAGGACATTAATTTTTTCAAGAAATAAGTAGCCTTCCTGTATATTGTCTATAACCAATTCAAGACAAGTTCTCTCTTCTGTCCTATACCCTTTTACATGGTAAAAGAGGTTATCGTAGTAGACCTAAATAGCTTGGCCCTACTGGGTGGTCTTATGTCACCTCCCCTGCCTATTTTCCTTATTGTAATAATGTTACATTTCTTGTAATTTCCTTATGACCATTCCAGCTCATTGCCTCTTCCAACTACTATTAGTTATTCTTCTGTCTTCTTTTCAAGCATAGCATTCTCTAAAACTTCTTTTCATTCTTCATAGTGATATTAGAGTCTGGGTGTTGTATCTTTCATCTGAACATTAAATTCAATCTTGTTCCCTTATACTACATGCAATTAAAGTTTGGGTGATGAGCCCCTCCTCTAAATCTTGAATTTCTGGTCGATGTTCCAACAACTTTTTTGGTTAATATTTAGTTGGCAATTTTTGTATGGCATATTTTACGGGTACTTAAAAATAAATGCCTTACAAGCTGCAATTTCTTTCACTATGGTAATACAAGTGACATTCTGCATGAAGAATTCCAGCACTACTAAGTATTTATCTAAGTCTTGTTCCGTCCTCTGTCGGGTTTGCATTTGTGACATTTAACTTTTCAATATTTTCATTTTTGCAGTTTTCTTAATTTTCTTTCACCTATTCCATCCCTTCATCATTTTCTTGTTGTGGTGGTAGAAGTGACCAAATCACAAAATAGTCTCAGTCTACTGGCCATGTGCATCCAAAAACAACTATTCCGTCATTTTGTTTATATGACAGCATTTGAGTGAACACAACATTTAAAAAAGAAAAGAAGACTTTTCGTGCATACCAAAAAACACACTTAGAACTTGCAGTGGTAAATATGTCTATTTTTCTGAATGGTAACATATTATGACATTTCTATGGCTATAATAACATGTCATGACATTTCTATGGCAATAAGAGCATATCATTTAGGTAAAACGGGAAGTTTAAAGGTGCCATATAAAACGGAACAGAGAATTTCTTTTTTCTTTATTTTTAGTCTCTCATGCTTGGTTAAAACTTCATAACATGTTTCTGGAGCGTCTCTACTTTATGATGTAACTTTTCTGTGGAGAAGTCTGATATGGAGCTTCTTAAGCTGTAACTGCATTTATTTTCACCCCTCAGCAAGCATCTGTGTACACTTCCTATTTGGATTTTTTTTTCTTTATGCAAATGTCGGCTACATTTCATCCTTATCAAATCCTGTTTTGTCTTTGTTTTATTTTTTTCTTTATGATGTGCTTTATTGGTGTTTAAGAAGGAGAAAGGAATTATTCTGGATCACCACTGTTGCTTCTTGTGTAGGAAGCGTCTATTCAGCATGATCAATGAACTACCAACGGTGTTTGAAGTTGTGACGGAAAGAAAACACGTAAAAGAGAAGCCCACTGCTGATAGTGGAAGCAAATCTCGTGGTAGCACAAAGGTAGGGGGCTACAATATAACCTTCTCTCTGTTGGTACTGAATTAGTGGTGCCACTGTATTAATATGCTTAACTCAAAATTTTCAGACTTTTATGTTCGAGATTAAGACCATTGAACTCTATATGTAGTTCCTTATAGTTCCTCTTTCAGTATGTCCTGATCTATTATTTTTGTCTACCTCCTTGGCAACTAACGATCTGCCCTTACATTCTGTAGAAATCTGCTGATGGACAGGCTAAAAGCACTCCAAAGCTGGCAGATGAAATTGACAAGGAGGAAGAAGAAGAAGAAGAACATGGTGAGACACTATGCGGCAGCTGTGGTGGGAATTATAGTGCTGATGAATTTTGGATTGGCTGTGACATCTGTGAGAGGTGGTACCATGGGAAATGTGTTAAGATAACTCCCGCTAAAGCTGAAAGTATAAAGCAATATAAATGCCCATCGTGCAGCTTGAAGCGGGCAAGACAGTAGTTGTTTCATGAACCATGAGGGGGCCATAAGTGTTATTGATCTGACCATTAACAGAATAGTATAACAATGTTGCATTTGTAATGGTTTATCTTATAGTGATGTTTCTTTACGCGACGCTTGGAAAAGAAATGTAATTTTTATCCTTTAATTCATGTCCGGCTGTTCGCCCAATATATACAAAAACTTTTTAGTTATTGTAAAGGTTCTGTAATGTTAATGGATTGTAGTAGTTGATAAACTAATTGTTGCATTTGGATTCGTGTTCATTATATCTGAATGAGTTTACCAGGTCTAGATTGCCGAGCGTCTATCGGAAACAGCCTCTCTGCCCTATCGGGGTAGGGGTAAGGTCTGCGTACACATTACCCTCCCCAGATCCCACTTTGTGGGATTTTACTCGATAGTTGCTGCTGTTGTTGTTTACCAGGTCTAGATTCTGGAAAAGTACTTGACTGTGTCCCATGGTAGTTAGATTTCAGAAATGGGGTTGCTAATTGGAAGTAGCCAGCAATATGAAAACAGATTGAACACAAAGATTCATAGGCTAAGGGTGTGTTCAGTACGAAGGAAAATGTTTTCTTTGAAAACAAGTGGTTGTCTTACTTATTTTTGGTGTTTGGTTAGGTAGCAAAAAACATTTTAAAATATATATATACAACTTGGACAAACACTATGGGAGACGAAATGGGCAAGGGCAGAGGAGGGTGGTAGGTTGGGTTCTTGGGGCTCGGGTGGCGAGGATAGGTTTGCTTTGAAATCAATCCATGTCTGAAAACATCATGTGTTGCATTGCAGAAACTGCATTAGTCAATTAACTGGTGAATTGGTTCCACAATAAGTAACTCGAGCTCAATTAATGTCTAACTCTCCAGAGAAGCAAAACTATTTTTAAACGGCTAGGTTTTGGGACTAAGCATTAATATTAAGACGCAGATCATAAGTCTCACAAATTTTTGTTTTACTTTTTGTGCTTTTAAAAATAAAGATACTATTTAAAAGATAAATGGATTACTCTTGGAAATTTCAGCTTTAATGTTGAGATGATGATTGAATTTAAGATTCCCTACATTTCATCTGTTCGAGTTTCTATGAACACAAATCAAAGTGCCACTAGCAAATGACTTTCTATTAGAGTCGAAATACATATATTTTCTACGTATAAATAGAAAAAGGTCGTGAATTTGTAACAAAGTACTACTACTATATAATGGGTAATAAAACTTTCGGGAAAAACACGGAGCGCACTATCCAATTCCAACCCCATTAATGGAGCCTTGAATTGACCGATAAATACTCCCTCCGGTTCACAATAAGTGTCCAATTTACTTTTAGCACGCCCATTAAGAAAATACTAAATTCTATACAAAAATACCTATTATGACTAAACTGCCCCTAACTAAACATTTAATGTGAGGAGTAAGAAAACTTTTTAGGAATATGTATATAGGGGTTATTTTGTAAAAACAAATTGAATTCTTTATTGATTATATAATTAGACACTTATTTTGAACCAAAATGAAAAAGTAAATTGGACACTTATTATGAGCCGGAGGGAGTACAAAATACAAACAATTAATTACAAAAATTCAACATGTGGTAAATTGTTGGAATTCAATATGTTTGGTTTAGACAATGGGATAGAATTAAAAGAAAATTGAAGTTGCCAAAAGTGATTGAGACATTCGTTATCACTAAAAAATAGTCCAGGTTGGTTAATGAGCCTGGTGATAGAAGACTATCTAGCTTGGTTCGGAGAGCACTTGTTGGATTAAATATTTATTTGTTGCTAAAGTAACAACCTAAATGCTGCTTGACAACTCTAATAGATGTGTTGTCGTACCTAATTGTCAACGAATTTTAAACTACAGATATAAATTTGTGATTGTATCATGCTTTCTTTATTTTTTTGGTTTCACCCGGTGTCTGGTGTCCGCATTGTGGCCCGACCAAATCCGGATTCGCACTGAAAAATTCCATATTAAGGGGTATGTTGGAATCAACTTCTCTAATTTCTCCAAGGCATATATAGATTTACCAAGCAGAGATGAATTAGAGAGACAAGAAGAAGAAAGACAACAGAGAGTCTGGAAGTTCAATCTCGATACATCCAAGAATAATCAGACCATTTTATCTTTGATTAATCAAAGGAATCTGAGCCTTTCATCTTTGATGAGATTAAACAAATCAGAGCCATCCATCTGTGTTGAAGAAAAGACACCTAGCAAGCAACTAATACTAAATTCTAGAGAATTCTTCACACGTGAGAAGAGTGTAAGAAACTTATAGATATCAGAATTTGTTGTATTCTTATCTACATATTCCTTGTTTGTTATACATAGAGCAATAGCATTAAGACACGTTGGATAGGAATAACAGATTTTATTCTCTTTGCTTTGTATATATACACATGTACAGTGAACAGATGGATACACAATCAGAAAAATTCTTCTAAATTCTATTATGGTATCAGAGCAATAAGGTTCTTGATCCGATCTTTCTTCTTCTTCAAGCTTCTTAGCAAATCTCTCTAATGGCAAACTTTGATTTGCCTCCTCCTCCAGCTGTGGATTCTGGTTCTTCCACCACGACTGAGTCTATTCAGCCCACTGTCACTAATGACTCTTCTCATCCCTTTTACCTTCACCCATCAGACTCGCCAGGGATGATCCTTGTTAACTCAATCTTTGATGGTAAGAGTTATGGAAGTTGGCGTAAGGTTGTCTTCATAGCTCTCTCAGCCAAGAACAAACTTGGATTCATAGATGGATCTATCACTGAGCCAACAACTTCTTATCCTTCTTTTAAGGCTTGGAATAGGTGTAATGATATGGTTATCTCATAGCTGTTGAACTCACTCTCCAAAGAAATTGCTGAGAGCGTTCTCTATTCAAAAACTGCCAAGGAAATATGAAAAGAGCTGGAGGACAGGTTTGGGCAGAGCAATGGAGCTCTGATTTATCAACTGCAAAAGGAACTTAGTGACTTAGTTCAAGAAAATTCTGATGTTGCTGGATACTACACTAAGTTCAAAAGAATCTGGGATGAATTGGATAGTTTTGATACCTATGTCCATTGCAGTTGTGAATGCTCTTGTGGACACTACGAAAAAAATCTGCTTTTAGCGACAGACAAATTTTGTTGCTAAACAGAAAAATTGAGATTAACGACGGATTAGCTACAGATTATCAAGAAATTCTGCTAGCTACGGGCGATTTAGCGACAGATTAGCAATGATGTTCGTAGCTAAATCTAGTTTTTTTGTAGTGGGAAAGAGCAGATCTCTCAAATCTCAGCAAGATGGTAGGCTTATTCAGTTTCTCATGGGACTGAATGAGGCATACTCTAGGATAAAAGGCAACATTCTGATGGGATCTCCATTTCCCAGCATTAATCATGCTTATTCTCTATTAATTCAAGAGGAGAAACAGAAGGAAATTTGTGAACACCTAATTTTTAACCATGTTTGAATTTATTCTCGCTCACTACCCACTTTTCCCACTTTCTCCACTCACAACCCACTTTTCCCACTTACTTCCCACTTTCCCCAATTTCCCCACTCAATACTCCACTCTTCATTATTCTTCACTCCTTGTCCCCCACTTGTCTACCACTCACAACCCTCACCCCTCCATAAAACTCACACGCATCAGATGTTAGACGAGAGAGGAGAGAGTTGTATACACTCTATATACACTGGAGATACTCTTGATATACACTAGATATATAGTCGATATACACTCTATATACACTAAAAAACAGCCATCCTCGACCCTTTTCTGGAACGCCAGTAACACTTTCTCCATAACCACCCTCCAGCCAACGAGCTCCCTCACTATGACAAACAAAATACACACATAAGCTCTCGCATCTTCCTCTATGGTTTTTCCTTCGTTTCCTCCATGTAAAAGCTCCATAAATCCCAGTACAAATTCCACTATAGAACACCCCATTAATGCTTCAAAAACCAGTAGCAAAACACCTCAAAAATCAGTCCTGAAATAGCTCCAAAAGGCTGCCAGCTTGACCGCAAAAAGCTTCTTTTCTTATGTAAAAACAGAGGTCCCAGGCGAGCCCGATTTCCTCGCCTAAAGTCGTCATTCGAGTCACTTGAGGTTCGAAGGTTTCCGGGTAATTTGAGGTCCATTCTTGTTCCCGTTGACTGCTCGTTCGTTATTCTTTAGTCGAGATTGTGAGGTTGCCGATGAGTTCTTTGTTCCCGATGAGTTCTTGTCGAACTTTCGCATTTGTATTAGAGAAGTTTTCATACATAAAGGTCTGTTCCTTTCTCTGCTACTATATAATTTTAGTGATATTTGAAGTCATTTTTGTCATATTCTATGTTTTTTGTTCTTTTGTTTAAAAATTACGTAAACTTAGCTTCAGTCCTTTAGTTAATGTTTCGTGCTTTAGTCGTCCTCTCTAATTCGCTGTTTGCTTGGGATTAATTGGTTTTAATCTTGAATAGTGGAGTAAAATCTTGGTAAACCAGCACTTAAGAGAAAAGGAAATGGTATACATCAAATGCTGCATATTTATCTAAAGAGTAGAAACAAATATGACAAACCTACATTGTTGTCCTTGCACCCCGTTACTATAAGTGCTCTTCCAGAACTTGATACACATGAATTATTTTGTTAGACCCACTTTCATAATAAAGTTTTAACTAACCCATATCTTCTCCATAACCCGTGGCCCTTATGTAATTATTTTAACTCTTTAGAATTCGAGGCGTGCTATTTAGTAAATTTTTATGGCCCTCACAAAGTTAAATACGCACAGTTGCTTTAGGCGCGTTATTCTAATAATATTACCTTCCTAAATTTGGGTCACATAAATCCAAATCTCAACATTGTTATGTAAAATGTGTTGCGGACTGCGGGCGCATTTATGTGACGTGATTCAAGACATATTTTAAATGGCATTGCAGTTTTCTTTAAAAAATGAGTAAAAGCGGTTAAAAGTTTAAAATTGCACCATAGGCTAAAATATGTACTAAAATCAGATAATAGGCCAATTATAACAGTTGAGCGACCGTGCTTGAACCACGAAACTCGGGAATGCCTAACACCTTCTCCCGGGTTAACAGAATTTCTTGCCCGGATTTCTGGTTCGCGGACTGTAATACATAGTCAACCCTTTCCTCGATTCGGGATTGAAATCGGTGACTTGGGACACCATAAATCTCCCAAGTGGCCACTCTAAATCTTTTAGCAAATAAATTCAGCTTCGATTGTCACTTCAAGTTGGAAATAACTCCCTCCATTATACTACCCTTTCGGGGGGTGTGGAAACAAGGAGGTCTGACAGTTCTGGCGACTCTGCTGGGGACATGAACCCAGAACTTTTGGTTCAGGATTCAAGAATTCGAGCTTAGAATAATTGTTGTATTTGTCTTTATTTGTCATCTGATATTTTTACATGTTGGGCTTAATGTGCAAAATGATGCTTTTACCGCTTTGATATTATTTGAATTGTATATATAAACTGTTACGAAACCCTTCTCTTCTTATCTTCGGGGATGTGCTCACTGGTCGAGACTCCCTATTCTGTTAGTGTCATACCTTGAAATAATAAAAAGGCTCGGACAAGTTACTAAGCCGGATGATCTTTCGGGTCCCCGATACGTAGCCTCCTCCTCGACTCGAGTTGTCCGCTCGGGTACACAGTTTAGAACAAATACCCATGTTTGAACCTAGAATAACTCAACCTCATACCGGATCCCTAGTAGGAACGTTTGTTTGCATCATGTGCATTTGACTTTGGAGGCTCAATACATGGGTTGGGTCTGTGTAGGACAGGTGTACCAAAATTGAAAACAGACCATCCTGATGCATCTTACGTACTGCTTGTGCATTTATTTGCTTCGGACTTGCATGCTGACCGGCTTTCGAATATTTGGGGAAAAGAAAAAAAATAAACAGCGGTATGAGGGTTAAAGAGAGATAATTACCTGTTTTGAAAAAACCAATGTCCAAATAGTGTCGAAATTCTGCCGATTTTATTTTTGGGGAAAATAAAAAAATTGAATGAAAAAAAATGTGTTTGTTTTCAAAAATAGTTTATTTTATTTGCCAATAAAAAATAATCTTGTGTTCAAAAAATAGTTTATATATTCGCCAATGAAATGAAAAAAAGAGAGTCTTGTTGTCAAAAATAGTTTGTTTTATTTGGCAGAACTACGCGGGTCTGATTCTCACCGGATGTGAGATACGTAGGCAAACCTCATCGGTTCCGGCCCACACTTTTCAAAAAATCCAAAAAAAAATATTTTCCATTACTTGCTTCTTTAGAAAGTCTTTCTTTTAGACCCTAATTTTTTTTAAAAAAATACAAAAATATTTTCTTTTAATTTCTTCTCAAAATTAAAAAATACAAAAATATTTTTATTCTTCTTTCGAAAATTGAAAAGAAAATTCAAGATTCAAAAAATATTTTCTTTTTTTTTTCTTTAGAAGTATTTCTTTCATAAATTCAAAATAAAAGTCCAAAAATCCAAAAATATTTCATTTCTTCTGTAGAAGTTTTTCTTTTGAAATTCCAGAAAAAAAGAGTCGAAGTTGAAAAAAATAGATTTTCTTTCTTATTTAGAAGTCTTTCTTTTCAGAAATTTAAAAAAATAAATAAATCGAAATCCAAAAATATTTTTCATTTCTTCTTTTTAAGCCTTTCTTTCGACAAAGTCCAAAATAAAAAAAAAGTATTAGTTTATTTCCTTTATTCTTAATCTTTCCGAACTACGCAAGATTTGATTCATGTTCCCACATGATACGTAGGCAACCCACATCAGGTTCGATTATCATTAAAAAAAATGAAAAAAAATGAAAAAATGAAAAAATGAAAAAATGAAAAATGAACAGTGAGAAAATGTTGATAATAATAGGGACTGACTGAGTCCATTCTAACATGTCTTTTGTTTTGAATTGTGAAGAAAGTTTGAGGTGGTCGGTTTGTGGTAAGCAGATAGCACAAGATTCAAGAAAAAATGATAACTGACATCGAAACTGTTACAAGTGCTCAAGAGACTCAGGGTCAGAGGGTTCGACAAGAGTCTACTGTGATTGAGGAAAATAAAATACTGAAACAGCAAATTAATGACCAAAATGTGTCAAGCATGGTCCAATGGCCAGGGACAACCTCGTCATGAGTCACAATTTGCTACACAGCAAGAGCAGTGCCACTCTCCTGAGTACCACTCGTACTTGTTTGATCTTCCTGCAAACACTAAGAATCCTGCCCGAAAGATGGCACAGGAAGAAATGACCCAAAAAGTGAAAATCTTAGAACGACGGTTGAAAAACATGCAAGGGTTGGCAGGTCAAAAGAGTGTTGCCTTCAAAGATCTATGTATGTTCCCCGATGTCCACTTGCCGCCTGGCTTCAAGACTCCCAAATTTAAAAAGTATGATGGACATGGAGACCCCATAGCCCACCTGAAAAGGTATTGCAATCAATTGAGAGGTGTGAGAAGAAATGAAGTATTGCTAATAGCTTATTTTGGGGAAAGCCTTACGGGAGTAGCATCTGAATGGTTTTTGGATCAAGACACATCTCGCTGGTACGTCTGGAATGACATGGCACAGGACTTTGTCAAACAGTTCCAATACAACAGCGACATTGCCCCAGACCGCAATTCCTTTTCAAACCTGAGGAAGAAACCAAGTGAAAGTTTCAGGGAATATGCCATTAAATGGAGAGAGCAAGTAGCTCGAGCTAAGCCACCCATGGATGACCACAAGTTAATCAGTGTCTTCCTTCAGGCTCAAGAGCCAGATTACTTTCAAAATATGATGTCCGCAGTTGGTAAATCCTTCTTGGAAGCAATCAAAATGGGATAAATGGTAGAGAATGGCCTTAAGACAGGCAGAATTATAAGTCTAGCAGCTCTCAAAGCTGCAGCTCAGGCTGTCCAAATTAAATCTGGTGACACGAATAAGATGGATGAAGAAATCATGGTGACATCAGGGTCGAGAAGAGGTCCTATGAGAGCATCCCGAAGGTATGACCAACCTCGTCTGTTTTCTAATAATGCTCCTGAGCACTACTATACACCTCAGAATTCACAATACCATGTTGCTCCACCTCAATATGTTGTCCAGCTACAAAAACACCCCAGAAGGCGAGCACGAGCATCGCAAAATCTCCACCAGCCTTCACAAAATTTTCAAATGCCCTATAACCCACATCCAAGCCAGGGGTATAACGGGAAACAAAGATTGAAAGATAAGTTTACACTAATAGGAGAGTTTTATGCAAGCTTGTTTGAGAAATTAAATCAGCATGGCACGATTGCACCTATTCCTCCAAATCATGTGGACCCACATGCAAGAAGCTTGACCCATCTAAAAGGTGTGAATACCATTCCAATGCCCAGGGGCACAATGTTGAAAGTTGTCGGGATTTGAAAATAGAAATAGAAAGGATGATCCAGGAAAACCTGATTGTGATCCAAGACAGTGACACCCAGAATATTGCGCAGAATCCTTTACCTGCACATGATGATGCACACTTTGTTGGGATGATGCATGGTGACACGGAGTATGAGAATCCTCTCGGGAACCTGGCAACTGAAATTGGAGAAGGCCATGGTGATTTCGATGAGCAAATTTGTGGCTAAATGTCAAGCTTAGCAATTGAAAAGTCATTCCCTCCTCACATAGGAAGGAATCTTGGTAGCTTGTTTTGATATTTTTTCTGTTATCTGGGTTATTTCAGGGTTGTGATCTAGATTTCTATTTTTTTTATTGAGTCAAACCCTTCTATCCCTCCACTCTGTTTGTGTGAGTCTTATATGTTTGTTCTGTTGCTATTTTCATTATTCGGGTTATTTTAGGGCTGTAACTCGTATTTTAGGTTGCTTGTTTAGTTGTAAAACCCTTTCATCCTTTACTCAATAAAATACAGTTTGTCCTTTTGCGTCATTCTGTTCCTGGTTCTTTTCTCGTTAGTTATAATAACATGACATGCATGCAGAAATTTTGGCCAGATCTTATAAACTGATTTAATATGGAGTTGGATAACTGAAATAAAGAAGTGAAAAAAGACTTTTGAGGATGAATAAATAATTGAAATACTTTGGAATTAAGGTCGAGTAAAATTCACCTTCAAATCATCATGAAGATCGGGCATGAAGATGTTTAATCAATTGAAGTTTGTGGGAAAGTTTGATACTAAGGGATGGAAAGTGTCTTGTGACCAGGACACACCCAGAGGACAGACATGTTCGTCAATGCTGTGATTGCGAAAAGATACTATGTCTGGCATTCTCGAGGTTGGGAGGCCCTTTTTCTGGTACCCAAACACTTTATACCCTTTGTCATCCCTTTGAGCCTGTGTTATTTTCTTTGACCACCTTCTTTTGGAATAAAGTTTAGAGTCAAAAGTCAAAAAATAATAAAAAAATGAAATAAAAATAAAAGTCCATGTCCCAAGAGTATAAACTGGGGCAATTCTTAGAAAGGTCAAGTGAAAAACAAATGAGAAAAAAAAGTCAAAGGTCCATGCCTCCAGAAAATAAAAGCGGGGGAAATTTGTTTTGAAAAAAAAAAGAAGACAAAAGAAAAAGACAAAATAAAAAAAGACAAAGAAACAGAAAGAAAAATGAAAAAAAATAGTTAGGTCAGATGTTTGAACTAAGTTCGACCTGATTCCTTAAAAAATAAGGATACGTAGGCAGCCTTACGGTTCGGTCCAACCCAATAAGAATTCAAAAAAAAAAAAACTCAAAAAATCCCCATTAGGTGAAACTGGGGCAAAATTTTTGTTTCATTTTTAAAAGAGTCGATTCCAAAAGTTGTAAGTATACAACCCCATCATCTTTAGTCTATTTTGAGCCCTACGTCGGCCTTTCTTCCTAACCATATCCAAAAGCCTTCCAAATAAAGGCATCCAGATCAACCTTCAAGAATGCCAAGAGATGCATGCAATGAGCAACAGTTGTTACGCGACATAAAATATTGTCATGTTGCTCACACAAGAAAAAGAAAAATGAGAGTCTTACTAGTGAAAACCTTCGCGGGCACTATAAGGCGATGGTAAGTAGAGATAAATAAATGAGATAGACTTGTTGGTGAAAACCCTCGGGCACCACTTGTCGAAAGTGAGTCGTGAAGCTGATGCAAAGAATTGAAATGAACAAGCCCGACTCCAAAGGTTATAAGAATGGAAAAAGTGAATATTGGATCAGTTTGATAGATCGGGCCGTTAAGTCCAAAATGCATGTCATGTTCATTAAGGCTAGTTGAGGTATAAAAAAGGGAAAAAAACTCTTCCTTCTGTCCTTCCGACATGGGGAATTTCTTGTTAATATTCGTTTTTTCGCATCATTGTGTCCTTCACTTTGAGTCAGTCTTTGTCAAAACAAGCAAGAAAAGATTTTAACGTCTGCTACCAGCTTTTCAGTTGCACAACATAAATTTGGCCAGCACATTCGGTTGTTACTGTCAGCATGCCTTGAGGATTCATGCAAAGGCTCCCCCAAAACATTCTTATCAACCTACTTGGCGCAAGCAAAGATAACTGGTAATTCTCTCTGACAGACAAATTGCTCAAAAGCAGAAAGTCATTCAAGATATCGGAAAAGGTCACCTAAGCAAAGATCTCCAATTGGGATAAGGCTGTTTGAGCTGCAAATAAAAATGGTACTGGTGTAAAACAATCAGAGTTGGTGCAAAACAAAAGTCTTTTGAGACTGACTCAAGCTGATTGAGCAGAAGCTAAGCTGCCCAAGACTCAAGGCCACAAACCGGCCACCATTTTTAAAACTGACCAATTTTTCTTTGTGTGAAACAGGAACAAAGCAGTGCAAGGAAAGCGGTTCAAAAAAAAGAAAAACAAAAAAAACAAAAAAAAGAAGGAAAAGAAAAGAAGAGAAGAGACTACAAAGGGAAGTTTCTCAAATCTTTGCCTTTATTTGTCTTGTTATTGTGCATAAAATCTTGCCATTGATCTTTTCATTTTTCCTCCAAGGATAAAAAGTCCTAGTCTGATGAATTTTCTCCTAGGATAAACGTCCTAGTCTGATGAATCTTCCTCATAGGATGAAAAGTCCTAGTCTGATGGATTTTCCTCCCAATAGAAATCTTAGTCTGATGAATCTTTCTCCTATGATAGAAAACCTGGTCTGATGAATTTTCTCCTAGGATAAATGTCTTAGTTTGATGAACTTTTCTCCTAAGATAGAAAACCTAGTCTGATGAATTTTCTCCTAGGATAAATGTCTTAGCCTGATGAATTTTTCTCCTAAGATAGAAAACTTAGTCTGATGAATCTTTTCCTAGGATAAATGTCTTGGTCTGATGAATTTTTCTCCTAAGATAGAAAACCTAGTCTGATGAATCTTCTCCTAGGATAAACGTCTTAGTCTAATGAATCTTTCTCCTAAGATAGGAAACCTGGTCTGATGAATTTTCTCCTAGGATAGAAATCTTAGTCTGATGAATCTTTCTCCTAAGATAGAAAACCTAGTCTGATGAATTTTCTCCTACGATAAACGTCTTAGTCTGATAAATCTTTCTCCTAAGATAGAAAACCTAGTCTGATGAATTTTCACCTAGGATAAAATTCTTAGTCTGATGAATTCTTAGTCTGATGAATCTTTCTCCTAAGATAGAAAACCTAGTCTAATGAATTTTTTCCTAGGATAAAAATCTTAGTCTGATGAATTTTTCTCCTAAGATAGAAAACCTAGTCTAATGAATTTTCTCCTAGGATAAAATTCTTAGTCTGATGAATCTTTCTCCTAAGATAACAAAAAATAGTGACCTAGTCTGAAGAACTTTCTCCTAGGATCAAAATCTTAGTCTGATGAACCTTTCTCCTAAGATAGAAAACCTAGTCCGATGAATTTTCTCCTAGGATAATAATTTAAAAAAAAAAGAAAGAAAGAAGGGAAGTCTAAATTTGAAAAAAAGATGGGTCATTTTTTTAGTTTTCTTAAGATTATCAATGTTTAGTTTTAGTGAAATTAGTGGCCCCGCCTGGAGAATAGGGTCAAATTTTATTTTAGTCAAGCTTAGTTTATATTTTCCGCAAGCTCAGTCACTTTTAGGAGACGCACATCCTACTCTAGTCTTTAGTTTACTTTTATCATTGCATCAATAGTATAAGCGGTTTACAATATTGCTAATAACTCACAAATCTTCCTAGTGCAAACTCGGGCAGAAAAATTTCTTTTGTTTTGTCTATTTTGTTGTAGAATTAGGCGCCCACCTGGAGAACAAGGGAAAACAGCTCAAGTTTCAAGGGAAAACAGTTTCGAAGGAAGACAACTCAAGTTTCAAAGGAAAGCAGTTTCGAAGGAAGACAGCTCAAGTTTCAAGAGAAAGTAGTTTCGAAGGAAGACAACTCAAGCTTTAAAGGAAAGCAGTTTCGAAGGAAGACAATTCAAGTTTCAAGGGAAAATGGCTCAAGGTGCAAGGGAAAACAATGTCAGGTAACAAGAGAAGACAGTTCAAGATCAGCAATCAGGCACCCACCTGGAAAAAATGGGGGAATTCAATTCAGAATGCAATTCAGGTCAACAACAAAAGAAGCTCGCGTCAAGAATGCGAGTCAGTAGTTCGAGATGATCAACAGAAGTTAGTCACAATCAAGAATTTAAAAAAAAAGAAAGAGAAGTGAATCCAAATGCATAAATTGATGAAGATGTGAGTTGATCAAGACATGGATGAGGTCACAAGCTCTGCATGTCCCGTCTTGATTTGAAAAAGCTGAAGAAGATTGAACCAACACCTGCAGCTAACAAGCATCAAGATTCATATTAGAGTCCGCATGAAGAATCAACCAAGACTCAAGATTAAGCTTCAGAAGACTCATAGATAGGAATCTTGTAACTCGTAGCTGATAGGCTTAGTTAGTATTTTTCATTTTTGATTTTGATGTAATAACGGGACCGCGGACCGGAACCTCGACGGAAAGGCACCTCACATGACTCTCGAACTCATCACTCCATCACCTCATCTACTTCTGAACTATACGTGACCTGATTACCTTATAACCCAGGATATGTAGGCAATCCAAAACCAGGACTCGGTTGCGCCTTTACTTTTTATTTTTTTCCTCTTTTGAATAACAATATGGTCAAAAATTAGTCACATAGTTCACTTTATCTTTTCCCGAAAACTCTTCGTGTTTTCGAGCAAAGAGGGGCAGCTGTGAACACCTAATATTTGATCATGTTTGAATTTATTCCCGCTGACTACCCACTTTCCCCACTTTCTCCACTCACAACCCACTTTTCCCACTCACTTCCCACTTTCCCCACTTTCCCCACTCAATACTCCACTCTCTATTATTCTCCACTCCTTGTCCCCCACTTGTCTACCACTCACAACCCTCACCCCTCCATAAAATGCACACACATCAGATGTTAGATGAGAGAGGAGAGAGTTGTATACACTCTATATAAACTGGATATACACTCGATATACACTGGATATACACTCGATATACATTCTATATACACTGAAAAACAGCCATCCTCGACCCTTTTCTGGAACACCAGTAACACTTTATCCATAACCACCCTCCAACCAATGAGATTCCTCACCATCACAAACAAAATAAACACATGAGCTCTCGCATCTTCCTCCATGGTTTTTCCTTCGTTTCCTCTATGTAAAAGCTCCATAAATCCCAGTCCAAATTCCACTCTAGAACACCCCATTAATGCTTCAAAAACCAGCAGCAAAACACCTCAAAAATCAGTCATGAAATAGCTCCAAAAGGATTCTAGCTTGACCGCGAAAAACTTTTTTTCTTATGTCAAAACAGAGGTCCCAGGCGAGCCCGAATTCCTCGCTTAAAGTCGTCATTCGAGTCACTTGAGGTTCGAAGGTTTTCGGGTAATTTGAGGTCCATTCTTGTTCCCGTTGACTGCTCGTTCGTTGTTCTTTAGTCGAGATTGTGAGGTTGCCGATGAGTTCTTTGTTCCCGATGAGTTCTTGTCGAACTTTCGCATTTGTATTAGAGAAGTTTTCAAACATAAAGGTCTGTTCCTTTCTCTGCTACTATATAATTTTAGTGATATTTGAAGTCATTTTTGTCATATTCTATGTCATTTTTGTCATATTCTATGTTTTTTGTTCTTTTGTTTAACAATTACGTAAACTTAGCTTCAATCCTTTAGTTAATGTTTCGTGCTTTAGTCGTCCTCTCTAATTCGCTGTTTGCTTGGGATTAATTGGTTTTAATCTTGAATAGTGGAGTAAAATCTTGGTAAACCAGCACTTAAGAGAAAAGGAAATGGCATACATCAAATGCTGCATATTTATCCAAAGAGTAGAAAGAAATATGACAAACCTACATTGTTGTCCTTGCTCCCCGTTACTATAAGTGCTCTTCCAGAACTTGATACACATGAATTATTTTGTTAGACCCACTTCCATAATAAAGTTTTAACTAACCCATATCTTCTCCATAACCCGTGGCCTTTATGTAATTATTTTAACTCTTTAGAATTCGAGATGTGCCATTTAGTAAATTTTCATGGCCCTCGCAAAGTTAAAGACGTGTAGTTGCTTTAGGCGCGTTATTCTAATAATATTACATTCCTAAATTCGGGTGCACATTTATGTGACCCAAATCCAAATCTCAACAATGTTATGTAAAATGTGTTGCGGACTGCGGACGCATTTATGTGACGTGGTTCAAGACATATTTTAAATGACATTGCAATTTTCCTTAAAAAATGAATAAAAACGGTTAATGGTTTAAAATTTCACCATAGGCTAAAATATGTACTAAAATCAGATAATAGGCCAATTATAATAGTTGAGCGACCGTGCTTGAACCACGGAACTCGGGAATGCCTAACACCTTCTCCCGGGTTAACAGAATTTCTTACCCGGATTTCTAGTTCGCGGAATGTAATACAGAGTCAACCCTTTCCTCGATTCGGGATTGAAACCGGTGACTTGGGATACCATAAATCTCCCAAGTAGAGACTCTGAATCTTTTAATAAATAAATCCCGTTTCGATTGTCACTTCAAGTTGGAAATAACTCCCTCATTTATATTACCCTTTCGGGGGTGTGGAAACAAGGAGGTGTGACAAAATTCATGTTGCTCAACATCCAGTTGACTCTGCTTTCATGGATGCAAAACAGCAGTATGGTGCCCAGAAATTGTTAATACAGAGAAGAAGGAAAACTTTAAAGGAAAAAGAAACAATATCATATGCAACTACTTTAAGAAACTTGGACATACAACTGAAAGGTGCTACAGAATTATTGGTTTCCCTACAGACTTTAAGTTCCTAAAAACAAGAGGTTTCAGAATGGAGTACAGGGTAATGATGTGCTCACGTCAGATGATAATGCAAATCAATCAGTGGCTAATGCAGAAAGGGGAATTACTCAAGAAAAATACAATAACCTTTGTCAGTTGCTTCAATAAGTCAAATATGCATCTCAAGGAGAGATAAGTTCTGAGGTTAATGTCACTGCCAACTGTGCCGGTATACCTTCACATTCCTTCTCTGATGTTTCTAATTCTGTTGTTTGGATTTTAGACTCAAGTGCTTCTGAGCATATGACATGTGGTTTTACTCTTTTATTCAACATCTAAACTCTAATCAAGCCTGCTTTTGTCAATTTGCCTAACTCACAAAGGGTCAAAGTCCATCAGGCTGGAAGTGTACAAGTCATGCCTAATCTTAGTTTTATTAATGTTCTTTTTGTCCCAAGTTTCAAATACAATCTTTTGTAGGTTCATAAGTTGTGTAAACATATAAAATTTCTTCTCATTTTTCATGATCTTGGTGCAATTTTGCAGGCCCCTTCAATGAAGAGGCTAGTGGTTCTTGGTAAAGAAAAGAAGCGTATATATCCACTCCATCCCATCAAGCCTAGTTCCAGTTATTTGAATTCAAATAAGGACTTATGTCCAACTTCTCTCAGTTGTAATAGAGCTAGTACTCAACCTTTAGTTTCAGTTTTATCTTCTACTGCTTTCTCAACAGATGTAAGCCTATGGCATAACAGACTTGGGCATTTGCCTCACTCTAATATGAGAAATATTTCCTCTATACCTTGTTCATCCTCTTCTAATTTATTTGATCACTGTAATATTTGTGCAAAAGTTAGACAAGTTAAATTACCTTTCTAGTCCAGTTGCATAAAAACTAAGGTAATTTTTTTATCTAATTCATATAGTCACTTGGGGACCATATAGAGAACCTACTCATGATGGTTTTAAATAATTCATTACAATAGTGGATGATTTCAGTGGGGGGACTTGAACTTACCTCTTAAGCACCAAATCAAATGCTTTTACTATGCTAAAACATTTTCTTACCATGGTAGAAAGACAATTTGAAAAGAAAGTTAAGATAACGAGGCCATACAATGCCTTAGAACTTGGGAGTAGCCTGGAAACATCAGGTTTTCTATCTTCTCAAGGAATTATTTATCAAACTACTTGTGTTTATACCCCAAAACAGAATGGAATAGTGGAGAGAAAATACAGACACCTTTTAGAAACCTGTCGAGCACTTTGATATCAGTCCAAACTTTCTATTCCCTTTTGGGAGAATGTCTTCTAACTGCCACCTATCTGATTAATAGATTTCCCTCCAAGGTTCTCAAGCTTAAAACTCCCTATGAAGTCTTATATGGAACTCCACCCTCATATCAAACTCTAAAAAGTTCTGGATGTCTAGGCTATGCTTGTAGTTTATCCCCTCACAGATCCAAACTTGATTCAAGGTCTGTACCATGTGTATTTTTGGGTTATCCTGGGAAGAAAGGATACAAACTCTTGAATCTAGAAAGTATGAAGGTCTTTGTTTTTAGGGATGTTAAATTCCATGAATCAATTTTTCCCTTTTCCTCTACACAGCAATGTCAGTCTCTCTTTCCCTTTTAGAGTTCATATTTCACAGATAACCTGACTAAAGAATCTACCAACTCAGTACCTCAAGTTCTTACTTCAAGGGACCCTACTAACATCCCTCCATCACCTTCTCATATATTAACCCCTGTCGCACCCTCTCATTCTTCCCCAATCAGACTTCCCTCTTCACCAAATAATATATCGGAACCTGAACTCAGAAGATCATCCATACCTCACAGAACTCCTAAGTATCTCAAAGACTATGTTTGCAATTCGGTCTTTTTAACTGATCTCACTTTCTCATGATTTTCTGCTCCTACCCAACCTACTGTGTTACCTTTTTCTGCCTTTTCACCTACCAACCAATCCTTACAAAAATCCATTACCTATATCACAGAGCCTACATCATATTCCCAAGAAGCACTTCACCCAGGGTGGCAAGAGGCTATGGCCAAGAACTTGAAGCCTTAGAGGCTAACAAAACCTGGGAAGTGGTTTCTCTACCTGTTGGGAAGAAGGCTTTGCCTTTGCAAATGGGTATACAATGTTAAGTATAGGTCTGATGGTATTTTGGAGAGATACAAGGCAAGGTTGGTCATACGAGGGGACACTCAAAAAGAAGGTATAGATTTCACCGAGACATTTTCACCGGTGGGAAAAGTGACTGCTATAAGGTGTCTTCTTGCCATAACAGTAAAGAAGAACTGGGAATTGTTTCAACTGGATGTAAACAACACCTTCTTGCATGGAGATTTGCAAGAAGAGGTATTCATGAAATTTCCAGCAGGGTTGAACCCTCCATCCCCCAATCATGCTTGTCTTTTGAGGAAATCTTTATATGGTCTACGACAAGCTTCACGGCAATGGTATGCCAGACTCACAACAGCTTTACATTTCAAAGGGTATTCACATTCTCTAAATGACTACTCTTAATTTTTCAAAAAATCCGAAAGAAGGATCACTATAGTTGCTATTTATGTCGACGATATTTTAGTGACAGGGGATGATCACTTAGAGCAGTTTCAATTAAATGAGTTTCTTGATTCTGAGTTCAAAATTAAGGACCTAGGTCATGCACACTACTTTCTAGGTATGGAAATTATTCGGGAACCATCTGGTTTAATTTTGAATCAAAAGAAATTTACCTTAGATTTGTTAACAGAGTTTGAAGTGAGAAATCTTAAGCCTGCATCCTCACCAATTGATCCCAGTCTACATCTTTGAGCTGAAATAGGTGCCTTGATTCCGGATCCAACCATTTACCGTAGACTTTTGGGAAAATTGAACTTCCTAACTCACACCCGACCCGATTTGTCTTTTGCGGTTCAACATCTGAGTTAGTATATGCAGTCGGCTTGTCAACCCCATTTGGATGCAGCTTTTCATTGTTTACGGTACCTTCTCTCTGTCCCAGGAATGGGATTGTTCATGAACCCTAATCCATCGCTTCATCTTGTCGCCTTTTGTGACACCGATTGGGGAAGATGTCCTGACACTCGTCGATCAATTAGTGGATTCTACGTCAGTCTTGGAGGTTCGTCGGTATCCTGGAAATCAAAGAAACAACCTTTAGTTTCCTTATCCTCCACTGAGGCAGAGTACAAATCAATGCGATGGGTAGTTGCGGAGGTTATCTGGTTAGTTCGCTTACTTGAAGATTTATCTGTTCCTCCATCTTTGCTGGCCCCTCTACAATCTGATAGTCAGGCATCCATCCATATCGCCAAAAATCCAATTTTTCATGAGCGTACAAAGCACATGGAGCTGGACTGTCACTTTGTCCGGCAATAATTTCTAGCCGGAATCATCTCTCTCTCATATATTCTGTCACATAACCAGATCGCCGACGTCTTTACCAAACCCCTGTCGGGCTCTACTTACAGATCTATTATTAGCAAGTTGGGTGTTACTTCGTCCCCCTCCAACTTGAGGGGGGATGTTGGAATCTGCTTCTCTAATTTCTCTAAGGCATATATAGATTTACCAAGCAGAGATGAATTAGAGAGACAAGAAGAAGCAAGATAACAGAGAGTTTGGAAGTTCAATCTCGATATATCCAAGAATAATCAGACCATTTTAGCTTTGCTTAATCAAAGGAATCGGAGCCCTTCATCTTTGGTGAGATTAAAAAAATCAGAGCCATCCATCTATGTTGAAGAAAAGGCACCTGGCAAGCAACTAATACTAAACTCTAGAGAATTCTTCACACGTGAGAAGAGTGTGAGAAACTTGTAGATATCAGAATTTGTTGTATTCTTATTTACATATTCCTTGTTTGTTATACATAGAGCAATAGCTTTAAGACTCGTAGGATAGGAATAATAGATTTTATTCTCTTTGCTTTGTATATATACACATGTACAGTGAACGGATCTATACACAATCAGAAAAATTCTTCTAAATTTTTCTTTTTTTTTTCTATTAAAATGCTCCATAACAAAGGCAACTCCATACCCAAGGCTCGAACCTGAGACCTCTGATTAAGTATGATGAGTACTTTTTTTTGTTGGACTTACAACTATTATCAACTACCCAAATAAAAATTATTACTTCAACTCAAACTTCTAGATAACGATATCTTAGTGATTGTCTATAACGACCCGACCGGTCGTTTTGAGCTCTAGCGCCTCGTTCAGCAGTTTAAGGTGAGCAACTTCACTTAAGGTATTATGACTTGTGCGTGCGGTCGGAATTGAATTCTAGAAAGTTTAGAGTTGATTTGGAAAGAGAATTCTCATTTCGGAAGCTTAAAGTTGGAAGAATTAACTAGGATTGAATTTTTGAGTAAACGACCTCAGAATCAAGATTCAAAGGTTCCAGAAGGTTCGTATAATAATTTCGGACTTGGGTGTACGTTCGGGCCGGATTTTGGATGACCCGGGAGCGTTTTGGCATCTATTGTGGAAGTTAGCATTTAGGAAGAAATTTCATAAGTTTGGCTTGAAGTGCATTTCAATGCTATCGATGTCCGTTTGGGATTCTTAGTCTGTGAATAGCTCAGTATGGTGATTCTGAGATTGGGAGTGCGATTGAAAGTGAATTCGGATGTCCGTAGGTCATTTTGTAGTTATTTGGCTAAAGATAGAAATTCGAAGGTTTTTGAGAAGTTTGACCGGAAGTTGACTTTTTGATATTGGAGTCGGAATCTGATTTCAAAAGTTGGAGTAGGTCCGTGATGTCGAATGTGACTTGTCTGCAAAATTTGAGGTCAATCGGACGTGATTTGATAGGTTTTAACATCGAAATTAGAAGTTTGAAATTCTAAGATTCATAAAGCTTGGATTGGAGGTCGATTCATGATTTTAGCGTTATTTGATGTGATTTGAGGCCTCGAGCAAGTCCGAATGTGTTTTGGGACCGGTTGGTATGATTGGTTGGGGTCCCGGGGATCTCGGGTGGATTCCGGGTGGTTAACGGATCGAAATGGAATTTTTGGAAGGCTGAGGTTGCTGGTTGCTGTCATAACCGCATCTGCGGTTTTTGGACCGCAGATACGGCACTTCAACCGCAGATTCAGTTTTGGGCTGGAAGTGAAGGGACTGCCGATGCGGTCATTTTTTCGTAGATGCGGGACCGCAGATGCGGTCACTTTTCCGCAGATGCGGGACCGTAGGGTGGTCATTTTTCCGCAGATGTGGAAATTGCTGAAGGCAGAAGGGTGGTTTAAAATCGCGGTTTGAGTTCATTTCACCCATTTTTCTCTTGGTATGGGTGATTTTGGAGAGCTTCAAGTGGGGTGTTTCATCATCATCGACAAGGTAAGCTAACCCCACCTATCTTGAGTTAAATATATTAATTTTGTATAGGTTTTAGCATGTAAATTGGTAGAAATCAAGGGTTTGAGGGAAAACCTAGAAAATTCGTATTCTTGGATTTCGACCAAGATTTTGGGTATGGAATTTAGAGAAAATTATATATTTGAGTTTATGAAGCTATGGGTAAACTTATTCTTCGAAAATTTTGGAAATCCGGGCACGTGGGCATTTCGTCAACTTTTCGATCGCGGTTAGGAATGGTTATAAATTGGGTTATAATGAATAATTAAGTATATATTAATGGATTGGTATCATTATTGGCTAGCTTTGGAGCTTCGCTCATCGATTTGAGTCTTCGGAAGGGCGTGGAATGCAGGTTATGGATCTTCGGAGCGAGATGAGTCTCCTTTCTAACCTTCTAAGAGGGAATTTTCCCCATAAGTGAATTAATTAGTTATGTGCTCCTATTTGTGGGGGCTACGTACGCACGAGGTGACGAGAGTATGTGCGTAACTACTATTATGCTATTGTCCGGGTAGTATAGGACCCAAAAGCATGCTATACTTGGATTAATTGTAAACTTATTGACAACTCTAATTGCTTAAACCGCATCGAATTAATAAATAAATTTAAAAAAGGATTAAACTTTTTTTCTTAAATTGTTAAAAGAGAAAGTGGCTTTTATTTGAATAAATATTTCCTGATAAATTCTTAATTGGCTATCTGAGCATGTATTTCTATGTGTACCTGTGTTGCATGCATGATTCGCGAGCAGGGTGATTGTTTAATTTATGTTGACCGCATCGCATGGATAGTTCGCGAGCGGGGTAATATATGCATCTATGGTTCGCGCCGTTCGACCCTCAGCAGTCCACAATTTATTTTCTGTTGGAGCGGGTCGTACAGCTCGGCATGATTTGCGCATGCTTGTATTGCTTGCCTTGAAACTTATTAAAGTTGTTATAGCCTCTTTCTGGCTAATTGTATAAATGATGAAAAGGAATTTGAAAATTTCCTATAAAGGAAAAATTATTCATTTGCTTCAACCTATCGAATTATATCATGTTTATAAAAATCCATGATTTAGCATATTATTGATATATCATTATTGGACCACTAGTAAGTGTCGAAGTCGATTATCTCGTCTCTACTTCTTCGAGATTAGACGGGATACTCATTGAGTACACGTTGTTTTCGTACTCATACTACACTTCTGTGCATTTTTGTTGCAAAGGTATATGTAGATCTAGCGGCCTATTGGGTGTACCAGCATGTTTGATACGAAGACTTAGGTGAGCTGCACTTCTCGAGGCGACCCGCAGCCAACAGAGTCTCTTTCAGTTATCTGTATTTATTTTTTGTCCAATTTTATATTCTGGACAGTTATTGTATTATATTATTTCTTAGAAATCGCTCATGCACTTGTGACACCGGGTTCTGGGATGATTAATTGGGTATCTTGTATTTACTTCCAAACACTCTTTTATTTACATGGCACATATTTGTCTTTTACCAGTAACATTGAAGGAAAATCTTGGTTTTCAAAAATTGTTAAAATTGGAATTTAATTAAGTATTTTAGTTGGCTTGCCTCACAACGGTGTCCGGCGCCACCACGACCCTTAGTTGATTTTGGGTCGTAATAACATGGTATTAGAGCACTAGGTTCCTAGGGTCTCATGAGTCATGGGCAAGTCTAGTAGAGTCTCGCGGATCGGTACAGAGACGTCTGTACTTATCCTCGGGAGGCTGCAAGACTGTTAGGAGTACTTCCCTTCTTGATTTATCATAGTGAGATTCGATTACCTTGAGGCTTATGCCTTTGTTTCTTTCCTACTCAACCTTATGTGACGCAAAGCGCTTGCTATTCATCGAGAATTGATGAATTGTAATGATACTACGAATATGATGCGGGATGTTTCTCCCCGTATAGTCGTCTAAGCTATTATCGTCGCCTTGTGGAAGGATATTGTAACGACCCGATCGGTCGTTTTGAGCTCTAGCACGTCGTTCAGTAGTTGGAAGTCATGAACAACTTCATTTCAGGTATATTGACTTGTGCGTATGGTTAGAGTTGAATTTCGGGAAATTCGGAGTCAAATTGGAAAGAAAATTTTCATTGCGGCAGCCTTAAGTTGAAGAAAATGGCTAAGATTGGAATTTTGAGTAAACGACCTCGGAATCGGGATCTGAAAGTTCCAGCAGGTTCGTATGATGATTTTAGACTTGGGCGTATGTTCGGATTTGGTTTTGCATAACCCGTGAGCATTTCGGCGTATATTGTGGAAGTTAGTATTTTAGAAGAATTTTACAAATTTGGGTTGGAAGGCATTTCAGTGTTATAGATGTCCGTTTGGGATTACGAGTCTGGGAATAGCTCCGTATGGTGATTCTGGAGTTGAGAGCGCGACCGGAAGTGAATTCGGATGTCCGGAGGTCATTTGGGTAAATATAGAAATTTGAAGGTTTTTGAGAAAATTTGACCGGAAGTGGAAATTTTGATATCGGGGTCAGAATGCGGTTCCGAAAGTTGGGGCATGTCCGTAATGTCGAATGTGACTTGTGTGCAAAATTTGAAGTCATTCCGGAATGATTTTGGTAAAGTTTGAGACACTTAATCTCTTTTAAGGAACTTTAAGTTGGAAAACTCAACCGGATATTGACTTATGTGTTAGAGTGCCCGAAATGCGAATTTTATGGTTTGGATAGCTTCGTTAGGTGATTTGGGACTTAGGAGTGTGTCTGAAATATTTTTGTGATGACCGGTATAGAATTAGGCTTGAATTGGCGAAGTTAGTATTTTAGCGATTTTCGGTTGATAGGTGAGATTTTGACACGGGAGTGAGAATGAAATTCCGAGAGTTGCTGTAGCTTCATTGTATCATTTGGGATGTGTGTGCAAAATTTCAAGTCATTCAGACATCGTTTGGTCGGATTTTTGATCGAAAGTGTATTTCGGAAGTTTTTAGAAACTTAGGCTTGAATTCGATGAGTTTTGGGTAATTTGATATTGTTTGAGGTATTTTGATAATTGGAACAAGTTTGAATGATATTATGAATTATGTTGGCATGTTTGGTCGGGGTCCCATGAGGCTCGGATAAGTTTTGGAAGAGTTTTTGGAAGATTTTTGCCGTTTTGAGCATAAACATGTAGTGATCCAAAGGTCCATTTTTAGTTCTAGAGATCGAAATTTGATTTTGGGTCTTTCTGAATTTTGATAATGAATTATAGGACTGATTTGGAAAGTTTGGTTTAATTTCATCAAGTCGCGATTGGGTTTTTAACGCGAAACATGTGTTAATTGTTTAATGAGCTAAATGGGTATTGAAGTGGGAAAATGAGCTCCGAATTTAGTTTCGATTGAAGGGTTGTGTTCGTATTATTATTTGTGAATCATAGAAACAAGAATCGTCTAATTCCGAGTTTGTATGACGGATTTAGAGTCATTTTAGTGAAATAAAAACTGCTGCAATTTATTTGGGCAGCTATTGTGTTTCATTTTAGCAGCAGTGAACAGTAACCGCGCGTGAACAGTAACCGCGCGTGAACAGTATCCATGAACAGTAGCATGAACAATACCGAAATTTTCTGGACAGATTTCAGGTCCAGCAGTCCGGGTTTGGTCATTTTTTTTACTTCCAAGCTCGGATTTTGGGCGATTTTTAGCAAGAAATAATGGGAAATCTTGAGGTAAGTCACTTGTGATCATTTCTACTCCATAATATTGAATTATCATCGAATAATCCGACTAGATTACATGATTTTTTTGGAGTAAATTGCGGATTTAGGCCTAAGGATTTGAAAATAAAATTTGAAGATTTGAGGGGTCATTTGAACTCCGATTTTGGTGAATTTTATATGTACGGACTCGTGGCGAGACGAGGAATCCGGTGATGTACATTTTGTAGTTTTTAGAGAAGCGGGCCCGGGGCTCGGCTTTTGTCAATTTCGTGATTTTCGATATTTTTCGAGTCTTTTCGATTGGGTTATATTCCCTTAGCCTATTGTAATGTATTAATTGTGGTTTTGGCCAGATTCGACGCGCGAGGAGGTCGATACGAGAGGAAAGGGCATCGTGGAGTAGTATTTGGTCGGCTAGAGGTGAGTAATACTTGTAAATGATATTCTGAGGGTTTGAAACCCCGGATTTGCACATCATAGTGCTGTATTGAGGTGACTTGCACGCCGGATATGAGCGTGGGGTAGAGCACCGTTGGGGATTGTAACTTGGTCCGTCCTGGTTGTTGATTTTACCGTGTATTTGACTGAAACTACTTGTATCATCATACTATGGGCTGACTGCCATGTTTGGGCTTCGTGCCAACTATGTGAATCCTTCGGGGATTCATATTACTGTTTTAGCATATCTTGCATATCATTTGGTTTCAGACCAAGGTTTTAAATACTGTTTTGTAAATTCAGCCATACTTCTAAGTTTTGAAAACTCAAATGATATTTTAAATGATATTTCGGGCTGAGAACTACTATTTTATAAATGCCAAAGGGGCTTATGATGATTTTCTGGATTGAGCACGGATCGGGCTGCGCTCCGCAGCAGTATTATATTGATTATGGGTGGATCGGGCTGCGCCCCGCAGCGGTGTTACATTGATATTGAGGCCGAGTGCCTGGATGATTATACTGATATTGATATGAGGCTGAGAGCCTAGATGTGATGCCACGAGATG
>MU760195.1:0-20393 GCA_026770625.1 Nicotiana glauca
GGGGGGGGGGAAATAACCGTTCCAATAGAAATTTTCACAACGAAAGCGTTCCATTTCGTAGATATATTTATTGGGATGGTTCATATAACTGTTGCGCCAGATGAATCTATGGCAACGGTTGTTTTACAATAGTAACGGTTCTATAGTTAAAGTGTGCTGATATCACCTAAATGCTACCGTAACGGTTATAACCGTTACCATACAGGTTATATGGCAACGGTTGTTGAACAGTTGCTAAAATAACTGTTGCCATAGGCATATTTTTTGATAGTAATGAATTTGTTTGATCTCCTTGAACCTAGATCTTAGGATCTCCAGTCTTCTAGGTAGAGTTACCGCTACTATGACTTGTTCTCGGCCACAGTCTCATTCCCCTTGATGATTTCTCAACTACCTCTCTAGTTAGGCCTTTTGTAAGTGGATCCGACACATTATCACTTGACTTTACATAGTCAATCGTGATAATTCCTCTAGATAGTAATTGTCTAACGGTTTTATGTCTTCGTCGTATATGACGAGATTTACCCTTATACATAACGCTCCCAGCCCTTCCAACTACCGCTTGACTATCACAATGTATGCATATTGGTTCCAAGGGTTTGGGCCAAAATGGAATATCTTCCAAAAAATTTCGGAGCCATTCAGCTTCTTCACCGGCTTTATCTAACACTATGAACTCAGCCTCCATTGTAGAGCGGGCAATACAAGTTTGTTTGGACGACTTCCAAGATACCGCTCCTCCACCAATAGTGAATACATATCTACTTGTGGACTTGGAATCAGTTGATCCGGTGATCAAATTTGCATTACAATATCCCTCAATGACAGCATGATATTTACTGTAGTGCAAAGCAAAGTCCTGGGTATGTACAAAGTACCCCAAAACTCATTTCATGTCCATCCAATGAGATTGACCTGGATTGCTAGTATATCGACTCAATTTACTTATAGCACAAGCTATATCTGTCGTGTACAATTCATGATGTATATTAAGCAATCCAACACATGAGCATAATCCAATTGGGATATGATTTGGCCTTTGTTATTTGCTAATGCAAGATTCACATCAATTGGAGTCTTTGCAACTTTAAAGCCCAAGTGCTTGAATTTTTCAAGTACCATCTTAATATAATGAGATTGTGACAACGCCACACCTTGAGAAGTCTTATGGATCTTAATTCCCAGAAATAAATCAGCAACTCCCAAGTCTTTCATATCAAACTTGCTAGTTAGCGTACGCTTAGTAGCATTTATATTGGCAATGTCATTACTCATTATGAGCATATAATTCACATATAAGCAAACAATGACTATGTGATTTAGAACATTTTTAATGTACACACATTTATCACATTCATTTATCTTAAACCCATTTGACAATATTATTTGGTCAAATTTTGCATGCCATTGTTTAGGTGCTTATTTTAGTCCATAAAGGGACTTAACAAGTCTACAAACCTTCTTTTCATTACCTAAAACCACAAACCCTTCTGGTTGTTCCATGTAGATTTCTTCCTCCAGCTCTCCATTTAAGAAGGCCGTCTTAACATCCATTTGATGAATTTCAAGACCCTAAATTGCAGCTAACGCTACCAATGTTCATATGGACGCAATTCTTGTAACTGGAGAGTATGTATCAAAATAGTCAAGACATTCTCGTTGTCTATACCCTTTGACCACAAGTCTTGCCTTATATGTGTCAATAGTGCCATCATCTTTCATTTTCCTCTTAAAGATCTATTTAGACCCCAATGGTTTATTTCCAGGATGAAGATCAACCAATTCTCATGTATGGTTGTTCAATATGGATTCTATTTCACTACTGGCTGCCTCTTTCCATAACAATGATTCCGAAGAAGACATAGCTTCTTTAAATGTTTGAGGCTAATTTTCCAATAAGAAAGTCACAAAATCTGGTCCAAATGAAGTAGACGTTCTTTGACGTTTACTATGTCTTGGATCCTCCTGGTTAAGTGTACTTTCTTTTGTTTCTTCCCGAGGTCGTTTAGATCCTTCACCAATCGACTCACATTCCTTTTTATACGGATATATATTTTTAAAGCACTCAGCATTATCTTATTGTATAACTGTATTATTATGAATGTCGGGATTTTCTGATTTATGAACCAGAAATCGATATACTTTACTATTAGTCACATATCCTATGAAAACACAATCAAAGGTTTTTGGTCCTATTTTTACCTCTTTGGGTTTTAGGAACTTGCACTTTTGCCAAACACCCTCACACTTTAAAATAATTCAAGTTCGCCTTCTTTCCTTTTCATTTTTCATATGGAATGGATTGTGTTTTGCTATGGGGTACTCTATTTAATAATCGGCTAGCCGTAAGAACGGCTTCCCCCTACAAGTTCTGTGGCAAACCAGAACTATCAATAATGCGTTCATCATCTCCTTTAATGAACGATTCTTTCTTTCTGCAATCCCATTGGATTGGGGCGTGTAAGGGACCGTTGTTTGATGAATAATTCCATATTCTAAACATTTTTGTTCAAAAGGATATTCATATTCACCACCCCTATCACTTCTTATCATTTTTATTTTCTTGTTAAGTTGTGTTTCAACTTCATTTTTGTATTGCCTGAATGCGTTTATTGCATCATCTTTACTATTAAGTAAGTAAACATAGCAATATCGAGTACTATTGTCCATAAAATTTATAAAATACTTCTTTCCACCGCAAGATGGTATTGACTTCATGTCACAAATATCTGTGTGAATTAAGTCTAAAGGATTTGAATTCCTTTCAACCGACTTATAAGGATGTTTAACATACTTAGATTCCACACATACTGACATTTTGATTTGTCACATTCAAACTTAGGCAATACTTCTAAATTAATCATTTTTGTAAGGTTTTATAATTGACATGAACCAAACGTATATGCCATAATTCATTTGACTCAAGTAAGTAAGACGAAGCTAAAATTTTATTATTATTATTTTCAACAACCATTACATTCGGCTTAAAAAGACCCCCAGTGAGGTAACCTTTTCCTACAAATATTTCATTCTTACTTATTACAACCTTATCGGAAACAAAAACATATTTAAAACCATTCTTAATAAGAAGTCCAGTAGAGACTAAATTCTTCCTAATCTCGAGAACATGAAGGACGTTGTTCAAAGTCACCATTTTGCCGGAAGTCATTTTGAGAAATATCTTCCCACATCCTTCAATCTTGACCTTTGAAGCATTTCCCTTTGATTGACCTCCTCCTTTCTTTAATTCACAGGCACAGGAGGTCAAATTCCGATTGTTGTGAAAGTTACTGAATGAATCTATTTCATTCTAATTCGATCTAAGAAGATAGAAATCGTCTCATCGGGTCCAACAGGAGCATAAGTAGCAAAAGCTTCTCTAACAGTACAAACATGGTGAGTGGCTCCAGAATCAATCCATCACTCTTTAGGATTTTCCATCAAGTTGCATTCGAAAAGCATGGCACATAAGTCATCAACATCATCATGCTTTTCAACCATGTTTGCTTGACCCTTCTTCTTGTCTTTCTTCGAAGCACGACACTCCGTAGATTTGTGTCCGGTTTTTCCACAGTTATAGTAGTTTCCACTGAATCGCTTCTTGCTTGGGTTGTTTTCGGTCCAGAAGCCTTCTTCCTCTTTTTGTGCTCTTCAACAATATTTGCTCCCATTATTGTTGAGTTCCCACAGCCTCTCTTTTCAGCAGCTTTGTTGTCCTCTTCGATTCTCAACCGAACAATGAGATCTTCAAGGGACATATACTTATATTTGTGTTTCAAGTAGTTTTTGAAGTCCTTCCACAAAGAAGGCAACTTCTCAATCATCGCTGCTACTTGGAATGCTTCATTGACAACAAGAACTTTAATGAAATGTCTATTAGTAAAAATACTAAGATTACTACTTTCAACATCAATATTAATTTGATTTATACCTTCAGCAAGGAGATCGTGAATAATCACTTGCAATTCTTGGACTTGGGTAATAACAGACTTGCTATTTATCATTTCGTAATCCAAAAACTTTGCAGCAACAAACTTTTTCAACCCGGCATCTTCGATTTTGTATTTCTTTTCAAGCGCAGTCCACAGTTCCTTTGACGTTTCCATGCCACCACTGTAGACGTTATACAAAGCATCCTCCAGCCCTCTTAAAATATAATTCTTGCACAAAAAATCTGAATGCTTCCATGCCTCAATCACGAGAAAGTGTTCAGTTTCTGGAGTTTCATCGGACAACATAGGAACATCTTCCTTGATGAACTTCTGGAGAATTAGATTAGTCAAATAGAAGAACATCTTTTGCTGCCAGCGCTTGAAATCAATCCCGAAAAAGTTTCTGGGTTTCTCCGCCGGTGCCAATGCTGCCGGTGTCGTTCGTCTTGTTGAGGCATTGTCAGTCACCATTGGAACAACTAGGTTCTCATTCTCATTAGTCATTTCTGTAAAAGAATGACACAAATATTAAAATCACGTAGATTTTAATAGAGTACAAAACCACAAAGGTTTTACTCTTCCAGGAATACAGAAAATATGTTAAATTCCTTAAGCTTGTTAGTATATTATATTTGTAAAATAAGTCTGGAAATATAAATGAGCATAAACAGAAATGAACAACAAAATAACAAAAAATCAATTCGAGCCCACTGAATTCACATTATTTCCTTAAGGAATTTAATCCCCTCCTAGTACCCAAGGTTATGGATTATTTCCTCCCAGGATAGAATGAATTACACACTGGTATAGTGGTACTTCAAACCACAGTATTTCAGCAAACACAAAGTTCGGTAGCAAATCACACTTACTTTTGCTTTATTCGATGCTAAAAGTATACAGAAGAAGGAGAGAAAACTTAGAAAATCGTAGTTAAATTCTGAGCAGAATAGTGTTGTATTTATAGCCAAAGTTGGGCTAAAATCTGAAGAGGTGCAACTCTTCAGAATGGCTGTTTATGCAAAGCGGCCACAACATAAATGTTATTACATAAATGGCGATTTAGTCAACAATAAAGAGGGAAAATAAAGAGGGAAAATTGACGAGGCTAGTTACTTTTATGTTACCAAAACAGAAAAACGGATTGGATTTAATATTAATATTTAATATTAATTTTTTGTTATTAAAATAAATTTTTGCTGTTAATATTTTACTATTAACAAATAAATTTAGTCCAAAAAGTTAATCAGTCAATCATTTGACCAAATCCGAAGCCAAAGCCGAAGCCGAAATCGAGCCGAGCGAGCGACGACGACGACGGCACGAGGCTTGATTTCTTCTCAACTCTTTAAAAGCTAGAAGAAGAGCAATTGCTTATATACCCATAAAAAACCTCTTCCTCTTTCAATATGGGACAATGCCCATTTACCAAAGGAAAAACTTAAAATTTTACTCAAAATTTTTATTTTCCTCCATTTCCCATTTACCCTCTTTTAAGTATTTAATATATTAATTAAATACATTAAAAAAATCCAACTCTAGTCCTAAAATGGATAAGCAATCGCTGCAAATATAATTCGGTCTAAAAGTTCGGAGTCGAATCCCACAGAGAACTAAGGCTTAGCTGTATCTGTTTAATATCTCTTAGAAGACAGGATTGAACAATTTTCCAAATTATAAAGATTGAGATTTATATTTCTAACTAATTAACTATCAAATACTACAAAGTGGTAAAATTATCAACTAAATAGACAAAGGGTTGGAGACTAAATTAAGGAGGTCTAGAGTTATAATTTCCCAAATTGTCGGAATCCTTCTAGCTATGTTCCCTACAAATTCACCAATGTATTCTCTACTGATCGTGAGAACTTTATGTACCGTAATTCTCTCTCGAGAAACTACAACAATTTACTAGACATATTCTCTCGAACTACGCTAGTTGACTTTATCTAATCGCTCATTATGACCACGTCAAGGCTTTGTTATTTCTAAACCTACCTTTAAACCCAATATATTGATTTCTCACATACGTTAGGAGTGACGTTGTTCAACAACTACCTAAATATGAACTCTCTCTCAAGCAGTACACACTAAATAGGCACAGTCAATTGATGGCCATTCAGTCAACAACAACAAACACGTAGTTGAACAAGTAGAGAAATTCAATGGCTCAATTATATAAAAACATAACAAGAATTTATCCTACAAGAGGTTCCATCAAAACCCTAAAAAATGAATTAGCTATTCATAATAGTATGCAAAAATACAATACTAGAATTCATAACCAATAATAGAAATAGGAAAAAGGAAGTGAAAAACTCGTAGAAGAATTCTTTGCCTTGCTCCCAGTATGTTCTTTACTCCTTAGGTCGAATCCCCGGTCTCTTTAGCCTCCTTAGGTCTAAATTATGTTAAAAGTGTGTCCAACCCCCCAAAAATACCGTTTTTCCATGTATATATACCAAGTAGGGTCGGGCCCAAATAATTATACCTTCTCCTATGCAAAAAAGAACAATATTTTACATCTGGACTGCCGCGGCCGCGGTAAACCACGGTAAACCGCAGTATATGGCCGGTATACTGCCTCAAACCGCCTCAGCTCCGCGATTGCAGTTTCAACCGCGTCTTTTACCTTGTTCCATTTGAAATTTGGAAAAACATAAAAGTTGTAGAACTTTTAGTTATCTTTTCAACCATATATTGTGTAGCCCAAATGGAGTTATGAAAAAAAATTATGTGCATTTTACTATACAGTGCGCAATATGCCTACTCGATTCTTCGTTTTGTTGCTTTATCATCCGTTGATCCCCGAATACGACCCCGGCTTAATTCCTTGGGCTTTTACTCAGACTTCAAAGCACCAAATCAATTGAATTCATTCCATAATATCTATATAGCTCGGAATCACTCCTACAAGGCATAAAACACATCATTAGTGCAAAACACTAGCGATTAAAGCGCAAACTCAACTAAAATGCAGTAAATTAGAGTGTAATAATCGACTAAAATACGTAATTATAGCCTATCATCGTTCGTCACTATAGATTTACTTAAACTTAACAATAGGTGATTCAATGAAGTAAATCTCAACAGGAGTTAGGCGACATTTATTGTAAAGAAGTAAAGTATCACTAGATCGATGGTCTGCTCTAGTGACGGATCCAGAATTTTAAAGTTATGGGTACTCGCCAATAAAAAGTTCAAAAGAGGAGGAAAAATAAATTTACTTGTGAGTGCTTACTCAATATTTATCTAAATATTTGTGCATTTGCCTATATAAATTTATCCCACAACTCTCTATGTGCATCCGCCACTGGTCTGCTCGATCACTTAAATTATGGTTCCATGTAAAAAATATTTAGTCTTCTCCTCGTTATATAATAACGTAAAAACATAAATTTAGAAAAAATAAAAATTAATCTGAGCTCACTGAATTCACAGTGTTTCCCCAAAGAACTTAATCCCTTCCTATTATCCGAAATTTTAGATTATTTCCTCCCAGGATAGAATGAATTACACAATGGTATAGCGGCAACAATCACATAAGAGGAGAAATTTGTAGTCTTTATTTATATTAAAAATACATAAGGGGAGAAATTTGAGTACGCCAATACCATTATGAGGAGATATTCCTATACTTCTCCCAAGAATTATTGGATATTTTTCATCGTCATTAATTTTTTACTCGATTTCTGCTACAGTTTGGTTCCTTCAACTTCTGCAAAGTCCTCCCATAAAGTGAGAAGAAATCGATTTTTCCGAAAAAATGTAGGTATCAGTAGATAATTGAGTATATCTATCTATAAGGATATACGTATATTTTGAAAAGTTAAATTGCGGTTTATAATGTAAAATGTTTTAGTGTACCTACTGATTGTCTATAACAATAATCTCTTAGTACCTATTTGGAACTCTACCTCAATATTTTGGAAGGCGACAATATACAACAACTCTTAGTATATATGCTAGTCAAAGTTTTTCAAAAAAATATGTACATGAGGGGTGTATATTTTATAGAATCATACATGTTTCAGCATACATATATTGGTTAAAAGTGAATTACCCATTTGTATAGCAGGATTAGAAGTCATATGAGCAATGGAATTGAAATCAGTGAGATTCAACTTGCTTGGTGATTGCAATGGTATATCTCTCTATGTGTTCCACTATAATTTCTCTGCCAAGGCACCTAGTAGAATTTGTGTATTGGTCTCCCATATAACGTTGATGAAACCATAACTCTAGCAGTGGAGATTAGATATATGGCGAAAAGCTTAAGCTTGCCTGTGTAATATCAAATATCAGCGCCCCGAGGGTTGGGGCGCTCCTCCAATTTGTTGCTCCTGCGAAGTGTCAAGCAGAGATGCGGTTAATTATATTCATACTAAAATGCGATGTAAAAATCTTTTTTTTTGGTTTCCACTTTCTAATTCTCGACCTATAGCTATGTAAACAATCTGCTGTGTCTCAGTTGGTAGTTGATTGATTTTTGTCTCTCAACACCATTATATCTTGATAACAATGACAAATCCATTTTAAACATAAGGTATGCAGAAATCAGGAACAACATGTAAAAAATTTAGCTAGTCATTATTCAAAAAGAATAAACATTCTAATTACACATACATAAAGTGCAATGATAAACAAAAATTGGAAAAATAACTTAAAAAACAGAGAGCTCAAGGTAACTTAAATAATCTAAAACTTCAACCAATTTCTTTACTGAAATAATCTTTTAAAATATTTGCATGCTTTTTATAAACTTTTGGATATGAACGCAGCAAAAAAGAGTAACGAAAAAATCAAACACACAACAAAAAGAACCCCGAAAAATTCTAATACTACCAAGATTTCAAAAAGATCAGTTGGAAGATCAAAATCTAGCATAGTTCAAAATTCCGCAAACAACAAAAAACAATAGTTGCAAGAAGCAGGAGACAGAGATAAAGAAGAAAAGGGAGGGAAAACCAATTAAGATCAGAGGAGAAAGGAAAATTAGCATAACCCTGTTCAAGCAGGAATCTTTGCCCTTGTGAATGAGTGGAAAATTAGTTTGAGCTTCGTTCACGAATCAAAATTTGTAGGTTCTTGTAGTGCTAATTACTTCTAAATTTCATTATAAGAAAAATAGATTAGTATTCATCTAATATTCTGAATCATGCATCCAGGTATCAATTTCCAAATATGAATGAGTACAAAAACCACAAACCACATTAAGAACATGCAAATAGAAAATTCAACAATAAACTACCTAAAAAATAAAAAATCTAATGGATACTACCACAGAAAGGGAAACAAACGATACCCAACAAATTGTAATCACAATGAATGTGAAATAAAGAACGGTAACCTGAAGACCTGATTTCCAGAGATTGAAGTCTTAACTTCATAAACAAAAATTATTATATGAAAGCCTAAAGGTTAATAAAATTCGGACCACCATCCGAAATTGAAAGAGTAAAGGAGAAAAAATGACTTTTAGCAGTCAAAGAGACCTGCGCTTGTTATACTACCCAACCTTTGGCCAGACCTGTGCTTGGTATGCATATAGTGACATAAGTGTAAATTTGATGATAAAAGAAGCTTACACGTATTCAATAGCCAATTAAATAGGCCCAGAAAGAGCAAAGCCTAGGCCCCACATTTTTAGTACAGTTCGTGTAAGTGTTAGTCTGAATAAAATGGTACAATTCACATTGAATTAAGTACAACAACTCATGGCTGTGTTCGTCCTACCTCACTCCCACTTCTATATTACTACTAGTATTGTTAAGCCCGTGCTGAGACCGGACCCAAACCTAATACTAAACATAAAATGGATAATCATCGAATTTACCATTTACGGTTAAATAGATTATACATAGATTTTATACGGCTATAAATATATATCAAGTATATATTATATATTTATCGGCTATTTCAGTTTAAGCAATTGGGTGAACGGTAATTTGGGTTAATTCTTTTGATTATTTATAGACATTATTTCAAAAAATTTCTTGGTTTGCTTTAGTAATATTAATTACCTCTCATATGGTTTAAATATTATAATTACCTATTTTGTTTCTTTTTTATGTTAAGAAATTGATTTCAAGTAATATATATTGCTGTAATATTTCGTAATTACCTTCCTCAACTTTAATTACTCCCTCCGTTTTATATTATATGAGTTAGTTTGATTCGGCACGGAGTTTAAGGAAAAAAAAACTTTTGAAACTTGTAGTATTAAAAACTTAAGGGGTAAAAAGTTTGTGGGGTCATGACATTTGTGTGGCTATAAAAGCTTCTTAGAGGTGGGCATCGGTCGGTTCGGTTCGGTTATGAATATTATCGGTTTAGCATATCGGTTATCGGTTACAAATTTGATAAACCGATAACAAAACCGATAAGATATCGGTTATCGGGTATCGGTTAATCGATTGTCGATCATTATCGGTTCGGTTATCGGTTTACCCGATATGATAACTCAACATAGAATTAAGCAAAAAAGAAAAGACAATTCACTGGAGTTAAGCAAAAAAGAGAATAATTCACATATAGTATACTAAAGACTTGCGCTAGGAATAACTAGTAAGGTCTGTGAAGAATGAAAATGAAGCAATTGAAGAATGGGGTTGAGAAAGAATATGAGAGAATGAACTGAAGCCCCTAGCATTTGTATATACTTAAGGGTTAAAGTCATAATTTTATTAATTCTTATTGGGTTATCGGTTATCTCATTAATAAAATTGGCAAGCTGATGCCCAAATCGATAATCCAATAGTAAAAAAATTCTAAACCGTTACCGAATCGTTAACCCAATAACCCGATACCGATAACCCAATAAACATTTAATGGTTCGGGTTATCGGTTTTACCCGATATATGCCCAGCCCTAAAGCTTCTCATCACAGGTAAATAGGTAAAATAAAAGAGTTTAAAGTTGAATTATTTTTAAATTTAGAAATTAATGTGTCATTTGTTTTAAAACAGAAAGAAAAGTACCTCATTTAATATGAAACGGAGGAAGTATTCGTTTGTAAATTTCGTTACGTAGATATCTCATTTATAAAATAGAAAAGGATACAACAACAACAACAACAACCCAGTATAATCCCACTTAGTGGGGTCTGGGGAGTGTAGTGTGTATGCAGACTTTACCCCTACTCTAGGGTAGAGAGGCTGTTTCCAAAACTTTAAAAGATATAAAAGTTGATTATTTATGAGATTAATTCAATGAGAAAGAAAAATAAAAGAAAGCTTCACAGCTTTGCATTTGAATTTTGTAGCGAATGTCTATGTAGATTTAGGATGTAAATTTGTTAACATATAGTGAAGCATATGCTTGTCTTTAATTTTACTTCAATCTTGCTTTTTATCTCTATTACTTTAAGACGTAGTTTATCGATAATTTTTTTTCTTGTTGGACAATCTTTTACTTTATAGATATAATTTTATATTTTTGTGCTTACAAGTATTATTATCTTTAATTATATATTTTTAATTATTCGTTATTATTTGTAGTAAAAATATTTTATATTTATGTTGGATGTTTATTACACATGGCTTGTAAATTATAGATTTTGTTTTCTCGTCCTTGATTTTTTTGCTTCCAGTGCTTTTAGAATAAATATAATAGAGATCTGTAACTCTAGCCAAGTAGTGTAATATAACAAATCTTCTTCTTTATTTAAGAGTTGCAGAACCTTGAAAATAACAATAAAATTACAAAAGGGTAAAACTTAAAAATATTGAAATTTATATTGTTACCAAAAATTATAATATGGAAGTTATATAACATCACAAATCACAAGGTTGATGTGTTATAACGATAAATATGGTGGAGATCTTTAAAATTACCCTATTTATTTTTTACCTATTCTTATCTATATTATATAATAAAGTATGGTATACGGGTTGAGAGGGGTGTCTATCAGGTCATTGGCGAAGTTAAAGTGTCTATTTGATTGCTGTTGACAATTTAAAGAGACCATTTATGTTTCGCCAAAATTTAAAAATATTTTAAAATGACCTTGAAATTTTTTAATTTACCAAAATGGAAGTGTGAACAAAGTAATAATAAAAAAAATATAGTTGGAGTAAAAAGGAGGCTTGTGAAGAAGTTATAGTACTATCACCTTACTTGTAAAAGTTAGTCTAAGGGACTATAATGTCTTACCAAAAAGGCTTGAAAGTGACTTGATTTATGGATAATATCTATTAGTAGATAAAGTAATATAGGATAAATACGAGGGTGAACTTGGAAGAGGAAGCCGTTTAGTTGCAATGCCTAGTTGTAATATAACCAGGACCCGACAAAAAAATTTTCATTGTCCCTTATTATATATAGGAATTACTACTATATATAAATGTTCAAGAAGGACGAACAATGCATTTCCAAATTGTACAGAAAGTTAGGTGACATATACTATGCACTTGGGTCTATTTTATTTGTAGTTTATTGTTATTCTATAATCCTATCAACACGTGTTGTTTTCCAAGCAAACCAGATGTCTGTTGAGAAGTTTCATTTACCTTCCTATTGCTTCGGATGAAAAAAACGTGGTTCGAACTTTTCTGTCTCCATTCTCTTCTTCCCTGTCCAGTACCTTGCTTTCCCTATCCTCATCACTTTTCTAACTGATCTTCACTCAAGGATAGCAGAGTATTCCGGAAAGTTTCTGAGAATGGAATATTTTTGCAGGAGGTTTGTTCTTCTTATTTCTTCTTTATTTTGTTCAATTGGATTTCATTGTATGAATTTTATTTTGCTTTTATTCTTCTCCTTTCCTGAAGAACAGCCATCTGCGACCTTTAATAGCCTTCGATTTTTTGATTTTCTCTTCTTACGTTTGTCTCACTTTCTTTTTTATAGCTTTGCTTTTCGGTGATTGCGTAGTCTTTCTGCTTGAGTGCTTGGGTCTCGGTTCCTGTCTTTGATCTACTACAATTTCCATGGCTGTGAGCTTAATTTTTTTGGCTTCTTGCTTTGATCTATTCGGTATTTCTGCATATGCATGTTCTTATGACTAACTCTTTTGTGAATTTGGTTATGTAAGATGAGTGCCACCATAACAATAATAAAGACAGACAAATCTATATTCTCTATTTTAGGATGATATATATACCATTTATCAACATTAATTGAAGGTTAGAGTATATTACTAATATAGAAAAACTTTTCCGATGATCTTTGTCTCAGAGAAAGTTGTTCTAAAAACCCCACTAAATGAAGCAAACATCAAACAACCATGTAAAAGTAGAACAAGGAGTGATCATTCTGCAACATTTGGTAGACTGAATAGTTGGCTTCTAAATTCTTAACCACATGTTTGGTGAACGGTGAGACAATGCTCTGCGGTGCATATTCTTATTTCAATCCCTATCCTGTAAAACTTGGCTTCTTACGACTAGGATAGTGATAAAGAGAAGCAACTTAGATAAATTTTGCCTTTAATTACTTTAACTTTCTGAGAAGGACTTAAGTAGCTAAGTTTCCAAAGGTGAACATCCCCGTGTCCTTTATAGTATAGTCGTAAAGCGATTCTCAGAAAAGTCAGGAAAAAGGTATTCGAAAGACCGACCACTATCTCATAGGCATTCTAGTGGTAAAATTGACGACTACACGACTTTATACCAAGTCATGAGCGATAGCGAAATCAAGCTGCCCTTTATAGGCGAAATGGTTATATATTGGTGTAAAATATCAAAAGTAAAATATCAAAAAGAAGAATCTATATATATATATATATATATATATAATTCAAGGGAATTAGCCCGATACGTGGCACTTCTATTTGACTAGGAATAACTTATCTTTTCCCACAGTTTTTTGCCATTTTACACTGATTTACACCACAAAGAAACTAAACCTATGCATACAAAAGACACCGATTCAAAAAAAAAAAAACGTCTCTTCTACTATATTTATTTTTTCCCTCTTTATTCCACTATGTCTTTCAAGAAGCGCAAAGTTTCTATCGGCGCTAAAACCAAACGCACGATTCCACGGCCATCACTTCTTTATTGAGGATCTCTTACTCCTTCAAACAAAACCACAGTACAGTCCATGTTATGGCTTTCATCGTATTCCTACTCTCTGCTGAGAGTACTCTGATCTCCTCTCCGAAGTATTGCACAATCACTTTTGTGCCAGAGATAGAGTGTGCTAGCGGAGACCCGGTCGACGAAGCAATAGTGTACGAAAATCAGGTTTACAAGCCCTACCATGATCCTTTTAACCAGCAAGTTCATATGTATGTTGATTTCCTGCCTTCTTTCTATGGAGTTAAATTTCTTCTTCTTTCTGTTGGGTTCGTTTTCTTTTGATATATGCAAGATAGGGTCCAAATTCTAAGTTTTTTTCTCAATTATGCTACAAAAATCCTAATTTTAAGGTTTGAGTTCTTGAATTTTATCCTTTCGGAATAAAAATATTAAAGAAGTTTCATGCATTATAACCTCAAGGAAAGAGAAGTAGCCAGCATCCTTCACTCTTCTTACTTCTAATTTTTGACCTATTATATTAATGATAGACTTGAATTGCAGTGCTTTGACTGAATAAGTAAGTAATAGAGATTAGTGTCGCAATGTATTTCTTTATTTTTTGTAATGTCTTCAGTAATATACTTTAATCATCATTAACGTTCAAAAAGCTATAATGATTTGACAGCTCTAGAACTACATGGGAATGATCGAGTTGGCCTTTCATCCAAGGTTTCTGCTGTACTATGAGATTTACAGTGCAAGGATTGATGCCATTTGCACGGTAACAGACATGCAGTATGTCAAGTTCCATGCCACAGTTAATACATTGTGGACAGCGAATACTTTATATATATTCCTTTATGAATTTTTCTTGCTTTTCCAATTCTTTAGTCGTTTTGTATGAATGTACATGTGCTCACATTTCTCACAATCTTGTCTCAGGAATTCTTCATTGGGCATACTGATAGAATCCCAATTAGTTCACATTCTAAAAAGCAACAGTAATTCTATGCTACAAACTGCAATTGAAAGAAGAGCATCTGAGGTATTCTGTTCCTCCCTTCTTAGCATTTGAAATAAACGTTCAACGATAAATTCAGAGTGTGTTTCGAACCAGAGGCGAATCCGACAAAAAAAGGGACTTCAAAGAATCACATATTTACTCCCAAGTTTCATGTCTTTGAATTACCCATTAATTTACCAGTGTGGTGAAGACGGATATAGACTTGGATTTTTTTTGGCAGAGATGTAATCAACAAAACTTTCATGACACAAAATTTAACATTGAGACATGAGTTCTACTACTTCATTATACAAAGACTTAATGAGGGCACGCTCTTCTACAAACTGGTACCCTATTGCCACAGTACAAATTGTGGACAATTATATGGCAATAGAGGAAGAAGATGTCCTTGTATCCGGAATGATAAATAAGAACAAGCGCTTGATTTCTCTAGATTGATGGATACTATTGTATGAGGTGATTTTGATTGTAAATTGTAGAAAACATTATTATCTTGCCTTCGTCGCACACTGGGGAAACTCGATATAGGGTACAAGTTTTGTAAGATACAATGGCAATTTTTTGGTGGGCTTGATATCAAGATTGTTCCTTGTTAGCTTAAAATAAACGGAAAAGGGTTCAAAATGCCCCTAAACTATTGGAAAAGGTTCAAAAATATCCTTCATCCACTTATTGGGCTAAAAATACCCCTCCATCCACTTTTTTGGTTCACGTATTCCCTTTAACCGTTAGGTCAATGCTAAATTAAAAATAATTGTTATTCTTTTTGTAAAACTTAAAAAAACTATTTTGCAAGATATTTTTATTTTTTTAAACTAATGCACCAATAGTCCACTAATTTAGTAAAGTCTTCTTATTTATTTTTTTCAATTTTACAAAAAAAAAAATTCAGCTTTTACAACAAAAAAAAAATCATTTTTTTCAGTTTTTTAAAAACATTTTTCTTTTGTAAAAACTGAAAAGAAATTTGTAAAAACAGATCAAAAAATTTTTAATAAAAATATATATTTCTTTTCAGTTGTTTTTTTAAAAAATATATATTTTAAAAAAAAAACCGAAAAACGAAAATAAAATGAAAGGCTTTAAAAAAAACTTAAAAAATAATTTTTTTTTTTTGTAAAAACTGAATTGTTTTTGTAAAACTTGAAAAAAATAAATAATAAGACTTTACTAAATTAGTGGACTATTGGTTCATTAGTTTAAAAAAATAAAAATATCTTGCAAAATATTTTTTCTTAAGTTTTACAAAAAGAAGAATAATAATTTTTAATTTAGCTTTGACCTAACGGTCAAAGGGCATAAGTGAACCAAAAAAGTGGATGGAGTGATATTTCTAGCCCAATAGGTAGATGAAGGGTATTTTTAAACCTTTTTCAATAGGTTAAGGGCATTTTGAACCCTTTTCCGTAAAATAAAATATTAGAAAGATTGTTAGCAGAAAACTGGAAAAATAATAAACGATAAGAAATAATCCGAGTTCACAATTTGCTTGTGTGTCCTTAAGGAATTTTAACCCCCTCACAAGTTGCCAAGGTAATGGATTAAATCCTCCCAGGATGAAACGGAATAAACTTTCCTGAAACAGTGGCAATACAAACTGCAGGATATCAATGAACTCAAAGAACGAAGCAAAATCACAATTACGAATTTGAGAGAGAGAGACTGTGAAGTAGAATGCAGTATTCAGAAGGAAATGAAATTCTCGATTTTCAGTGTATGGAAAAAGAAGCCATGCATCAGAATTTATAGGCAATTATCGAAAGGGCTGTGATGTCTGTTGAGTCCAGTTAATTCCGTTAATGAACTGACTGGCATTTAGTTAATTAAATAAATTTTGTCCAAAAATAATCTTATCGATCGAAGCCAAAGTCAAAGACAAAGCCGAAGCCGAGTCGAGCGAGCGATGACGACGGCGCGAGAGTTCATTCTCTTCAACTCCTTTTAAGAGCTCTAAGAAGTGATCCTATATTTATACACATAAGTGTAGTTGTCTTTCACTAACGTGGTACAAAGTTCATGACAAAAGCTCACTTGATTCAAATTTTCATTTCCGTTCATATTATTTCCCACCATTTCTCAATTCACACTCTTAGACTTTTAAAGCCGAATGCTTAAAGTCTTTAAAGTCCAACAATCCCCCACATGAATGGGAATGGCTGTAACAAGAATGATCATAGTTGAAAGCTGTGTGATTTGCAAGTAAGGATTAATTGCATTTGGATAAGTAGGTTTTCCTTTAAACTTTCCGTAGTGAACATATGTCGGATATACTCGGTCAATCGGTAGATTTGATATCTTTGAACCGTCAAACTTTAGTGTATACCTAGACAACCACATGTCATACAACCAACCCTTAACCGTCTTTTGGTTCTCATTGTTGTGTTCGTTTCAGCCATGAACACCGCCTGGTTTCATAAGTGCGTTGAAAATTGGCCTTACAGAATTCTCATTGAAGCAGCTTCCACTTCACACTTACATAGTTGATTCCTAAACGTGTAATCCTTTAGATTGACACTATTTGATAAATACCACATCAAACTTAGGTAATCATTAAATAACATGTAAAGTTCTATCCTTGTTACTGAACAATGTCTTCATCACGAGAAGGGACCAAAGATTTTACTTTGACAATGTTGAACCAGTCAATCACAACTTTGTTTGAGCTCCTTGAACCTAGATCTCAGAATATCCAAAATTCTAGGTAGAGTTACCGCCATGTTGACTTGTCCTCGGCCATAGTCCTATTCCCTTAGATGATTTCTCAACTCCCTCTCTAGTTAAACCTTTTGTAAGCGGATCCACCATATTATCCTTTAATCTTACATAATCAATAGTGATAATTCCACTAGAAATTACTTGTCTAACGGTGTTATATCTTCGTCATATATGACGAGACTTTCCTTTATACATAATGTCACACCTCCTTTTTCCACTACACCCCGCAGGGGCATAAAGGAGCATTTCCAATTAAAGGACAATCGGAACGGGATTTGATTATTAAGATTTTAGAGTCGCCACTTGGGAGATTAGTGGTATCCCAAGACACCGGTTGAATCCCGAACCGAGGAAAAATATGACTCTGTTAACAGTTCGCGAACCAGAAATCCGAGTAAGGAATTCTGTTAACCCGGGAGAAGGTGTTAGGCATTCCAGGGCTCCGTGGCTCTAGAACGGTCGCTTAACTGTTGTATTTGATTTTATCTGATTTTAATACATGCTAGCTTATGTGCCTTTTATTTGTAAACCGCTTTTGTCATTATTTTAAAATAATAATTGCAACGTCGTAAAAACGCGTCTCGACCACGTAACATTTCGACTCCATTGAGATTTGGATTTGGGTCGCATCAATGCGCACCCGAGTTTAAGAATGTAATTTTATTAAAGTGCGCGCCTAAAGATGCTAACGCGTTTTTATCTTTTGGGAAGGCCGCGAAATTCGCTAAACGGCCCATCACGAAGTCTAAAATTAATACAATATTTATTGAGGGCCCCGCAATTGTATTTTTACTTGGCGAGGCTCGTCTCATCAATGTTATTTAAAGGGTTTTTTACTCTTAATTAATGATATTTAACTCGAAAACCTAGATTTGTATTGCGAATTAATTCCCGTACTCCTAATATAATTTTCAAAGGGTTTTTGACTCTTAACAGTTGTGGGCCTTATAAGCTTGGCCCAAGTCTGCAACATGAAGCTGCCCAGACGGCTGGGCTGGGACGCAAGCCCATTTACAAAAACTTATCCTTAGTGGACTGCCCAACTGTGGGCCTTTTATACTGCCCTTGGACCCAGGCCCACACTTATACTACCTAGGCCTTGAAGGACAATGAGCCTGGCTAGTTTCGCCGGGCTTGTGTTTGATCCTGGAGACAGGTTTAAGTTGAAACAAGTTCCAATATTGATCATGAAACATCCGCTTCAGATTATTACTTGACTGGAACGTGACTTTATTGGCGAATCAACATACCGAGACTCAACTTTGAATCCAATATCTAAGCCAACATGTTCAGCTGTGATTATTATGAAGTATGCATATATGACGTTTACTACTAGTTAAGCATGATAACTGAGCAAATCTACAATTCATGGCCACTAGACACGGTATTTCTTTTTATGGAAATATAACACAGTACAGGACAACTTCTAAAACAGTCATACTAAAGCTGGAAAATAAAAATAATTACTAGAGATGCTATGGAGCAGCTAACATGAGTCGACCAACAGATTTATAGAATGACTAACAGTGATTAACTAAACTAACGTGAGCTAATATATCAACTTAACATGAAATTGCTCTTCAATTCAAAAAAAAAAAAAACTCAACAGTCCTAAGAGACGACATTTCATACAGTCCAGTGTAAATACAGATTGAGTTTGAGCAGTCCTGTTTAACATTAATGCAGATATGTTCGAATGAAACAACAACTACATATTACAATTAGCAAGGAAAACAACAACAGACTTCTATGGCAGAAATGCTTTATCATATCGATTTCACAATGGTTCATGTACATTGAGTGAAACCTCACATCATTAGGGACAAAAGTGTACCTGGAATTAAGCAAAGTAAAGGAAAGGGGTCAGCAACAGTTCCAGCAGATCACAGCAGCAATTTTAACCCAAAAATAGTCTCAAACGACCCAGTAAATGTTTCGCACCAAATCAGACAAAAAAACCCAATCAAAACAGCTTGAATAACACCAAATTAACTCGAAAATGCACTCAGAACACTTCTGAAAGTTTTCGCAGACCATAACTCAACCAAAACCAGCTTAATTAAACCCAAAATCACTTGAAATCAACCCAGTGAACCTTTGAAACTTCAGCAAACAGACATTGAACTAGAAGATGTGAATCAATAACTAGAAATCGAAATTAACCTAAAGCTTTTCAATGGAACAGTGTGCTTTTTCTTTTCTTTTTTTTTTGATTTTTGTTGTTTTTTAGTTTTTAGCTTTTGGAGATCTAGATCTAGAGAATCTCTGAATTTGAATTTCAAATTTTGAGCTGATGAAGGCTTGTGGGAGTGGGGGAAATTTTCAGAGCTTCCAAACTTGTGAGTGAAGGCAAGGGCATGTCTATTTATAAGCATAAGGGAGGGCAGCCCTCAGATTTCCTATTTTCCTTTTAGTCCCTATTTTATTTTCAGATTAGTCCTCTATTTATTAACTTGTTTCTCAAGTTAACATCTAACTTTCTACAATTTTCTGTTTGAACCCCCATCTAGAAGAGTCTAGAGGGTTCTTATTTAGCCATTAAAGATTCCCTACCCTTGAATTACCCCAATTACCCCTGCTGTATTCCTTAAATTTACTAACCCAATCCTAACTGAACCCAGCCCTTTTACCTGTCACTTTATTCAAAAGGTAACCCTAGCTTCTTAATAAGCCTAAACTATTCAGCTATAACCAACCAATACCAATAAGAAAACCTAATAATTGACTAATTAATCACTTAAATTAACTCCTAATTAACATTCA
>MU760198.1:21347-41471 GCA_026770625.1 Nicotiana glauca
CAAATGCTATAACTAATATTGCAACTTATTTTAGCTAATTATCTGCCTACTAATCTCTTTTTTTATGGACAATTACTAATAGTAGTATTTTTTATGACCTAATAGTACATAATTTTTGCACCGTAAGTAAATAGAAGTTAAATGACAAAAATACTGAAACACAAGAAGGCTGAAATAAAAATATATGATAGTGTAAAACAAGAAAGCCAACGAGAAGATTGAGACACAAAATAAACCAAAAGAAAATCCAAGTTCAGCTGCATACGTAGAATTAATTCATTAAATTCTATCACTAATTTGGCACAGAACTGAACTCCACAATATCAGCATCAGTTTCAAGCTTAATCATGTCATCTTCATTCAAGCAAACTCTAGCTTCAGTTCCAGTTTTTGAATCCATCAAAAAGAACATCTGAAATGGCACATTTACTCTGCTAACCCAAGCTGGTTTTGCTCACCAAAAATCAGACGTTGGATAAAAGGTCAAGTTCATCGTCGTTATATCCATCTCTTATTTGATTCAAGGACTCGATAAATAATGAGAAAATCTCTTCTTGTGAAGCATTTGCAATATTAAGTAGAGTTTTGTTCTTTGCATCCCTAATTAAGCTCACAATCTCATGTAATTCCAAGTCTTGGTTGTTATGAGAAGGCATATATTTGATTGGAATGTCAAGGTATAGAAGTTCCCAAAAAAGTTCTGATCTTCCCCTGCATGAACAAAGCAAAGACATGAATTATAAATTCATGCAAAATATGTAGATGTTAGGATGTTGTAAAGACCCGACTAGTCGTTTTGAGTTCTAGAACATCGTTCTACGGTCTGAGGCCTTGAATATCTTCACTTTAGGTATTATAACTTACATGTGTGGTTGGAATTGAATTTCGAGAAGTTCGGAGTTGATTTTAAAGGAAAATTCTCATTTCAGAAGATTTAAATTGGAAGGATTGGCCAAGGTTTGACTTTTTAGTAAACGACCTCGGAATTGGAATTTGAAGGTTTCAACAGGTTCGTATGATGATTTTGGACCTGGCGTATATCTGGATCGGGTTTTTGATGACCCGGGAGCGTTTCGACGCCTATTGTCAAAAGTTGGCATTTTGGAAGAATTTCATAAATTTGGGTTGAAGTGTATTTTAATGTTATCGATATCCGTTTGGGATTCCGAGCCTGAAAATAGCTCCGTGTGGTGATTCTGGTCTTAGAAGCGCGCCCGAATGTGGATTTGGAGGTCTATAAGTCATTTCGTGGTCATTTGGCGAAAGTTGAAAATTTGAAGGTTTTTCGAAAGTTTGACCAGGGGTGGGCTTTTTTATATCAGGTTCGAATTTCGATTCCGGAAGTTGAAGTAGGCCCGTAATGTCAAATGTAACTTGTGTTCAAAATATGAGATCAATCGGACGTGATTTGATAAGTTTCGGCATCAAATGTAGAAGTTTGAAGTTTTTAAGTTCATTAAGCTTGAATTGGATTGTGATTCATGATTTCGATAACATTTTGTGTGATTTGAGGCATCGAGCAAGTTCGTGTCATGTTTTAGGACAGGTTGGTGTGATTGGATGGGGTCCCAGGGGGCTCGGTGGTGTTTCGGGTGTTATCAGATCATTTTAGGCTACTTTAGATGCTGGTTTTCTGACGTCTGGTGTTGTTCTTCGCGTTCGCGTGGAGCCTCTCGCATTCGTAAAGAAGGGTTTTACTACTGCGACTTTATTCTTTGTGTTCGCGAAGAGATTCTTGCGTTCGCGAAGAAGGAATTCCTGCTGTCTGTCATCCGACTTTGGAAGCTTATATGTCTCAATCTATAAGGAATTTGGAGATGATCCAAAATGAAAGTTGTAGCTTTTTGTGTCAAGTTTTCAGAAAATCAAACCACTTGGTATTTGGAGTTTTGTATAAAATATTATAGTTGGTACACTACAGGCTGTCCGGGAAGATGTTTGGAAATCGCGAAGAAGAAATTTGTGTTGCACGGGGCTGACTTTGGCAGCTTATATCTCAAAATCTATAAGGAATTGAGAGATGAACAAATTATGAAAGTAGTAGATCTTGGTGTCTAGTTTTCAGAAACTTAAACCATTTGTTGTTTGAAGTTTTGTACAAAAGGTTATGACTATTATACTAGAGACTGTTTCAGAATTTTGTTCAATGCGAATGCGATGGGAGACTCGCGAACACAAAGAACGAAGTCAGGGTAGTGTTATAAGTCTTCTATTTTGGACCTTTGAGCCATTAATTCGTATTTTAGTTCGAAACCTTGGGATTTGGCTATTCTGGAGAGGAATTTCACCACAAAACTTGGGATAAGCATTCTTGACTCACTTGTAATTATATTTCATGGATTAATCTTTATTTTTGGCATTAGATTATTGGTTTTTCATGAAGAAATCAGAAGAAATTTCTATAATTTCACAAAATACATTTTTCAGTTTTGAATATGGTTGAACTCGTAACTGAATGGGTTGTCGGATTTTGTGAGTTTCTTGGGGTTCCGAGACATGAGCCCACTGCCAACTTTTCGAGTGGACTTGAGAATTTTTATAAATTGTTAAATTTCAAGCGTTGGAGTACATTTTTGATTAATTTGCATGTTGTTTGACTAGTTTCGGATTGAACGGCACCATGTTGGGGCTTTAGAGCGAAATTGACCGAAAAGTGGGCTTTAAGACAAGATAAGTCTCTTGTCTAACCTTGTAAGAGGGAATTTAATCCATAGGTGATTTGAATTACTATTTTCTACTAATTGTGAGGCGTACGTACGTACGAGGTGACGAGAGTCCGTGTGTAGCTACTAATTATGCTTATGTCCAGGTAGTTTTAAGTTTACACCATGCCTTGTTGACACCGTTATTTGATTATGCTTATTATTTGCCTTGAATAGATCTGAGATTGAGGCTTTCAAGATTTAAAAGTTTTCAGTTTGAATTTCTTATTTTTGGAAAGAATTGAGGAATATTACGATAACTTTGAGAAATCTATGTTCACGCATGTCGCAAGTTTATTCCGCGAGCGAGGTAAATTTCACTACTCTCATGGGAGTAGGCCGTTCACCTTGGCATGTTAATAGATGCATCTATGGTTCGTGCCGTTCGACCCTCGGCAATGTACATTTTATATATTTGTATGTTGGATCAGGCTGTATGACCTCAACATAATTGGTCCGTAAGAATTCTTGAAGCCCAATTATAATTGATATTGTCTTGAGAGATTAATTTGTTAAATGATGAAAATTATTTTGGGATTTACCATTAGTGAAAGAATTGTTTATGTATTTCTTGTTATTGAGTTTTCAGTTGTATTTACATAGTCCATGCTTAATTATAATTTCGGTACTTTATTGTTCGCCAATAGTAAGTGTCGAAGTCGACCCCTCATCACTACTTCTTCAAGGTTAGACTAGTTACTTACTGAGTACGCATTGATTTACGTACTCATGCTACACTTGCTGCACATTTTGTACATGTACATATATGTTTAATGGTCTTGTGGGCGAATAGGCATGGCTATTGTGGGGACTTATGTTGAGCTGCATTCCATATACGAATCCACTACATACAGAGTCTCCATCAGAGTTATTTTGCATTCTTCTGTCTAATTTGTATTATAGACTGGTGTTGTATGTTATCATATTTCCTAGTTGATGCTCATGCACTTGTGACACCGGGTTTTGGGGGTTCCTACTGGATGTTAGTATGGTAGTCCACGTAATTATCATTGTTTTGCCTTGTGAATTCTATTTCATATTATTTAACTAATGGAAATTATGATTTCAAAAGTAATAAAAATGAGTAATTAAGTGCAATCAATCAACATTGGCTTACCTGACGGCGGCGTTAGGCGCCATCATGACCTATAATTGATTTTGGATCGTGACAAGTTGGTATCAGAGCATTAGGTCCATTAGGTCTCACGAGTCATGAGCAAGTATAATAGAGTCTTGCGGATCGATACAGAAACATTTGTACTTATCTTCGAGAGGGTACAGGGCTGTTAGGAGCACTTTCCTTCTTGATTTCCTCATTGTGCGATTTGATTCATTCGGGCAGGTTATTATCATCTTCTTATGGAAGAAGGTTCTGTCATTTCACCTCAGTAACTATATGTAACGATCCGACCGGTCGTTTTGAGCTTTTGCACTTTTTTCGCCAGTTCATGGGCATGACTTGTTCCGTGTGATGTATTATGACTTATGTAAATCGTCGATTTTGGTTTTTAAGATAATCAGAATAAATTTGGAAGAATAATTCTCAGTTTGAAGCTTAGAATTTGAAAGGTTGACCAAGTTTTGACTTGTTAGTATATGATCTCGGATTGGAATTTTTATGATTTGGTTAGCTCAGTTGGGTGATTTTGTACTTAGGAGTATGATCGGAATGTGTTTTGGAGGTCAGGAGTAGATTTAGGCTTGAATTGGCGAAATTAGAATTTTGGCAATTTTCGGTTGATAGGTGAGTTTTGATATAAGGGTTGGAATGAAATTCCGGAAGTTAAAGTAGGTCTGTTGTGTCATTTGTGACGTGTGTACAAAATTTAAAGTCATTCGGATGAGGTTTGATAGACTTTTTGATCGAATTTGGTATTCGAAAGTTTTGGAATTCTTTGGCTTGAATCCAAGGGTGATTCGATGTTTTGATGTTGTTTTGAGCGTTCCGAAGGTTGGAACAGGCTTGAATGATGTTATGGGATGTGTTGGCATGTTCGGTTGGGGTCCCGCGGGACTCGAGTGTGTTTCGGATAATTTTGGGCTACTTTGGATGCTGATTTTCTGATATCTGGTGTTGTTCTTCGCGTTCGCGTGGAGCCTCTCACTTTCGCGAAGAAGAATTTGGCCTCTGGAAATTTGTTCTTCGCGTTCGCGGAGAAGAAAATATCGGTTGCACAGGTCTGACTTCGGAGGCTCATATCTCACAATGTATAAGGAATTTGGAGATGATTCAAAAATGAAAGTTGTAGAACTTTGTATCTAATTTTCAGAAACGTAAATTAATTGGCATTTAGATTTGTGTACAAAAGTTTATGGTAGTTACACTACAGGCTGTCCAGGGAGAATTTAAAAATCTCTGCTGCACATGGCTGACTTTGGAAGCTTATATCTCGCAATATATAGTGGCTCACGAAATGAGAAACCTATGAAATTATAGCCCTTGATGTCTAGTTTTCGGAACATCAAACTATTTATCATTTGGAGCTGTGTGCAAAACGTTATGACAATTATACTAAAGGATGTCTGGAATGAGTTTTGAAATCGCTGATGAGGAATTTGCTCATCGCGAACGCGAGAGAAGGGTCGCGAACGTGAAGAATAAACCCCTGGGCAGCAGAATAAAGTCCAAATTTGTCCCATTCTTCCATTTTTGGACCAAGGAAGCTCGGGTGGGGCGATTTTTTGAGGAATTTTCAGAGAAAACAACGGGGTAAGTGTTCTTAACATAATTTTTGATAGATTACTCGAATCCGTCGTTATTTTTAACATTTAATTGGTGATTCTAAGTTGGAAAAGTTTGAAAACCCTCTTGGATAGATTTGAGGATTTGAGGGTCGAAATGTTATCGGAATTTAGTAATTTTGGTATGGTTAGACTCGTGGTTGAATAGGTTGTCGGATTTTGTGAGTTTCGTCGGATTTCAAGACGTGGGTCCCACGGGCGATTTTGAGTTAAATTTTGAATTTTGTTGGAAAATTAGTATCTTCATGTGGAATTTATTCCTACAATTAGTATTGACTGAATTGAATTAACTGTGACTAGATTCGGGTCGATTGGAGGCCGATTCAAGGGGCAAAGGCATTTCGGAGTAGGATTTTGCTCGGATTGAGGTAAGTAATGATTGTAAATGCTGTCCCGTGGGTATGAAACCCCGGATTTCACATCGTTGAGCTACTTTGAGGTGACATACACGCTAGATGACGATCGTGGAGTCGTGCACCATTGGAGATTGTGATTTGGTCTGACCCGTACGACTGTTAAGTCGCGTATTTGATTTGAAAGCTTATGATATTCCATATTTTAGAGGCTGATATTATATTTTGGGCAGTATGCCATGTTTGGGGCCTTGTGCCGACCTATTGAGACCCTTAGGGGCATTGTCACTATTGTTCCTCACTCAATTTATTTTGAAAGCATATTCTCAGTCATGTTTTACATGTTTATAGTTTAAATCTTGTTTTATCAATTTACTTCTTAAAAATATAAAACCTGTTTGGGTTGAGTTCCCTATTTTATTGATGGTCCGAGTGATTGTGAGGTTGATGACTGAGATAGACCGAGGGTTTGATTGTTAGGTTGATGATTGAGATAGATCGAGGGTCTGATTGTGAGGTGAATAACTGAGAGAGGCCGAGGGCCTCGTTGTGATTTGTGGACCGGGCTGCACGCCACAACAATATATATGTATATATGTATATGGATTGAGCTGCATGCCGCAACGATATGTTGGATCGGGCTCTGCGCCACAACGATATAGCGCTTGGGTTATAGGAGCCCCTCCGGAGTCCGCACACCCGCAGTGAACGTAGTCGACTATATTTATGGATCGGGTTGCACGCCGCAGCGATATCTAGATCGGGATGCGCAATGCAGCGGTTACTATATGGTACCTATTGAGTGTGAGTACTGAGTGTGAGTGTTGATTGGTAAGAGTTGAGTCACGAGTGACTGAGAGGCTTGCCCGAAGGGCTATGTATATACATGTACATGAGTGATGCTTTGCCCGAGGGGCTAGTTTATGAACTTACTATTTTTCACTCCTCTTTAAAGTGAGTTTCGATTGAAAGGTTGATTTAATTACTGCTTTCACTCATCTTTAGACCGAGCCTCTATTGAAAATGTAGAACAAATAATTTAAACAACTTTCTTTTAAACTGAAGTTTTTAAGTTATGAAATCGTTATGAATTGTAGTTATGCCGAGAGATTGTATACGAATCATGTTTTGCCCAAGGGGCCGATTATGATTTTTCACCACTTATATATATATATATATGTATGTATGTACTTCATTAAACCTCTGTTGAAAAGGTTAGAAAGATATTTTTTCAAAGGATTTTACTGAAGTTGGGAGTTTAACGAAATGATTTGAACAGTACCCTATTGGGAACATGCTATGATCACTGTGGTGCTATGATAGACATGGTTTACGTGATTTCTTACTGCTCAGTCTTTATTTAGTCTTATTACTTACAGGGTCGGTGTACTCACATTACTCCCTGTACCTTGTGTGCAGATTCAAGTATTTCTGAGCTTGGCGGCAGTTTCATCGAGTTAGCAAGGTAGTTGCCTAGCGATTGCGGCTCTGCTTTCTCCCTCTTTACTCTTCCTTATGTATAAATTGTGACTTTCTCGACTATATTGGTCTTGATGTAGTTAGACAGTTATAGTAGATGCTCATGACTAGTGACATCCCGATGTCGGGCTTGTATGTTATTTCGGCAATGTTCATTCAGACTTATATTATGAAATATTTATTTAATTAAAGGCTTAAAAATGACTCTTAATGATTAAAAAGTTAAAATGGGTGTTGTGTCGGCTGGCCTTGTCTTCACGAGAGGGGCCATCATGACCAAGTTTGAGTTTTGGGTCGTGACACTTTATTTTCAATGGTTTCAAGGCTACACACATGTTGCTATGATGTTCAGAGGTTGTTATCGCACAATGTTTGGGTAATGATAGGGTACTTATCTATGTGTCAAGATAGTGAATACTTTGAAAGGAGGTTTTACTTAACGCATGATTCAGAGATTCAACATTTTATTTCTAGCGGAGAAAAGATGTCACACCTGTTTTTTACCCACCTAAGGGTATATGTGAGTTTTGCTAATTAAAGTGACATAAATCGAAATGGGATTATTTATTTATTAGAGTCACCACTTGGAATAATTATTTGGTGTCCCAAATCACCCGTTTATTTTAAAATCTCAAATCGAGGAAATCGATTTTATTTAAAAGTCTGTGAATCAGAAATTCTAAGTAAGGAATTCTCTTAACCCGAGAGAAGCTATTAGGCACTCCCGGGTTTCCGTGATTCTAGCACGGTCGCTTAAACTATTAATAATTGGCCTATTATCTGATTTACTACACATTTTAAACCTATTGTGCATTTTTAAACTTTATAGCCGCTTTTATTTAACTATTGTTACATATTACGAATCATGTCACGAAAACCGTACCCACGATCTACAACATGTTTAATTTTTAAGGATTAAATTGTGGTCAGGTCACATAAATGTACCCCCGGATTTTAGTAATTAAGTGTCACAACTATGCCACAGAAACCGTACCCGTAGCTATGACAATTATTTAATTAACGCACCTAAAGCAAAGTACGAAAGTTCAAGGCATTTTCTATACTGAATTTTTTATTTATGTGAGGCCATACATTATGGATTTTGTTTTGCGTATGGCGCAGCTCAAATTATTTTCTAGAAGGATTAGCTTTTGATCAAATTTTGTGAGGGCCATGTATTATAAGTTTTAAGCATGTCCCACCTCAAATTGTTTTAAGAGAAGGGGTATATATTTAAAAGGTGCAAAATTAAAGGTGCTCCTATTTTTAATCTAATTTAAAACTAGTTATCACAACCACGTTACGGGTACCGTACCCGTAATTGTAATGAATTAATTACGCGCCAAAAGCAAGCTACGCTTAGAAACTTCCTTTTATTTGGATTTATATTTGGCGAAAATAAATTAGTAAGGGACAAACTGGCCGATTAGCTTGTTCAGGACAAATTAATGATTCGATGTCTCTTTTTATTTTCCAATTAAAACTACACATTCCATTGACAGTAGCCATCCATGCTCTATTAAGCAAAACCAACCAGAAGAAACAATCAAACAAAAAACGTTACTTGAAGCATATGAACGTTTGTGACGACCCGGCCGGTTATCTTATGAATTAGCGCCCTGATCCTCTATTAACTGCCTTCTCCAGGTCTATTTATACTAATTTGAATTGCCGGAATTTTCGGTTTTGATTTTCGGAGAGTTTTGGGACACTTAGTCCCTAAATGAGAGCTTAAGTATTGGAAAGTTGCCCGTAGTCGGAATAGTGTGAAGACGGCCTCGAAATGACAATCCGATGGTTTCGTTAGTTCCGTTAGGTGATTTCGGGGTTGGGAGCGTATTCAGAATGTATTTTGGAGGTCCGTAACTGATTTAGGCTTGAAATGTCGAAGTTTGAATTTTTGAAGTTTCCGGTCCGATAGTGAGATTTTGATCCGAGGGTCGGAATGGAATTCCGGAAGTTGCAGTAGCCCTGTCATGTCATTTGGGATGCGTGTGTAAAATTTTGGATTATTTGGACGAGGTTTGGTTAGGGTTTTGATCGAAAGCGTGTTTTGTTAGAATTTGAAGTTCTTAGGCTTAAATCATTGGTTAATTCGAGTTTCCGACATTGTTTTAGGTTTGGCACAAGTTTGAATGATGTTATGGGATACGTCTGTATGTTTGGTTGAGGTCCCAGGGGCCTCGGGTGTGTTTCGGGTGCTCAACGGAGCAATTTTGAGTTGTAAAAAGTTGCAGGTTTTTGCCCAGGTCTGTTGCAGACAATTCTTCTCTGCAATCGCAGCTTCCCTAATGCGATCGCATAGTGCAAATTCGGAGGGCGATATTTTTGTTCTACGTGATCGCATTATCTCGTTCGCGATCGCGGAGGTGAGGTTTTCCCTTCATCGCGATCGCAATTGTGCTCCCCCATTCGCATAGTAGAAATTTGGACCTTGTAATTTCTTGCATTTTCTTCTTCGCGATCGCGTATAGCTATTTACTCCTCTTTCGCGATCGCAGGCCTAGGGCCACGTTCGCATAGACCAATTTGAACCTTTAAAAATTTAGACTTCACGATCGCGTTCAATTTCACGCGATCGCATTGAACAAATACCTGAGCAGTTATAAACATTTCAAAATCCGAGAGTTAGCCATTTTTATCAAAACACAAGTTTGGGAACTCGGATTTGGGAGAAATTTCGAGGGATTTCTTAGGGTAACGACTGGCTAATGATTCTCTACTCTCTTATGCTTAAAACCCACTAATTTTATCATGAATTCCTCCTTAATTTCGGATTTTTGAATGAAATGGGTAAAACTTCATAGACTAAGTTATTGAGTTTTGAGTAGGTGTTTGACCTCCGATTTGAGAGATTTTTATATGGTTAGACTCGTGAGAGTACGAGGGTTCTAAAAATGTAAAATTTATCCAATTCTGAGATATTGGCCTAAGGGGCATTTTGGTCATTTTACTTAAATTTGCTTCTTAGCTTTAAATTAAATAGTTGAATTAGTTGCTTGAGATGTTATTTATGATATAAAATTGAATTGAATAGATTTGGGCCATTTGGAGTCGTATACTCGTGGCAAAGGCGTGATTTCTAGTTGATTTTTGTGTCAGTTTAACGTATGTGGCTTGTCTAACCTTGTGTGGGGGACCTTTCCCCTTAGGATATAATATTTGGTAATTGAATGCCTTGTACGTGAGGTGACTTGAGCTAATTGTTGAAAAATTTAGTTTTACTTTAAATATTTAGACTGTGTTTCTTTCTTATCTACTATATTTTATTTGCAATTATAGATTGTGTTAGCTAGAAAAGCATGCTTAATTGTTCTAAATTGCCTATTTGCTCAAGTTGCTTTGTTTGCATTACATGAAGCATGTTAGACTAGAACTATTTGTTGCTTTGTATTTTTTAGCTTCATTTCTGAATATCTTTGTATTGTGACTGCATATTTACATTGGGACTACAGATGTGGGATTCCGGTAGCTCCCCCCTTGTTTGTTTACTTTGGGACTACGGGTTAGATTCCCGGTAGATCCCCCTGCACATTTACTTTGGGATTACGGGTTAGATTCCCAGTAGATCCCCCTGTACATTTACTTTGAGACTGCGGGTTAGATTCCCGATAGATCCCCCCTGCACATTGATAGTTGGACTACGGGACGGTATCCCGGGAGCTCCTTGGACAGGGACTACAGGACGATATCTTCGGAGATCCTCGTTGTTGGTATTGATATTTAGCTGTTTTACTTTGTGTTATCTTATTCTATGAATGTTAATTGTTGTCGTGTATAACCTGTCTTACTTCATTGTTGTACCCATTTTTTTGTTTATTTCGTACTGTTGCAAGACTTATTATTATTATTTTTCTCAGCAGAGCCCTAACCTTCCTCGTCACTACCCAACCGAGGTTAGGCTTGGCACTTACCGAGTACCGCTGTGGTGTACTCATGCCACTTCTGTGCTTGTTTTTCATGTGCACATCCAGGTACTTCATCTCAGGCGTATCACTCTCGCGGCGGAGAGATCTAGCAGATAATTCGAGGTACATCTGCCGTATCCGCAGACCAGGAGTCTCTATCTTATTCTAGCTTTAGCAGTTAGATTTTCCTTTAGTACTTTTGCTTTAGACATTCTGGAGTTAGAGCCGTGTATTAATTTTCGTTAGCTTGTGTTCCCGTGAGTTTTCGGATTTTGGGATGATATTGTAGACTTCCGCGCTATTAGGTTGTATATGTCGAGCGGCATTTATATACAATTTTCTTTTAGTTGTTCAGTTTTAATTAATTATTTCGCAAGCTATGTTGTTTTCCCTATTGTTAGGCTTACCTATTTATAGGGACTAGGTCCCATCATGATATGTTCACGGAGGGTGAACTTGGGTCGTGACAAGTTGGTATCAGAGCTCTAGGTTCATAGGAGTCACGGAACACATGCCGGTTTATTAGAGTCTCGCTGATCGGTACAGAGACGTATGTACTTATAAACGAGAGGCTATGTAACTGTTAGGAAAATTTCCGCTTCGCTTGATTTCCTTGTCGTGCGATATTTTGACATCACAAATTCTAAACTTCTGTCTTCTATTCTCTCACAGATGGTGAGGACACGCGCTACTCGGGATGATCAGGCACCCGCTCCCCTTACTGCAGCCGTCAGAGGCCGAGGCTGGGGTAGAGGTCGAGGATGCGTATGTGGTGCAGCCAGAGCACCTGCGCGAGCTGCCGCCGAGGCACCACCAACAGATGGAGCCGGATCCCAGGCACCTGGGACGCCTACTACTGCCACTACTACTCCAGCTCTTCAGGAGACTTTGGTTCAGTTCATGAGTATGTACACCACCTTGGCTCAGGCAGAGTTTCTTCCCCTTGCTGCAGCCACATCCCAGGACGGGGGAGGAGTACAGACTCCCGCCGTCTGCACTCCTGAGCAGCGAATGCAGGTTGAGCATGCTCCTGAGATTATTCTCGCACCGCCTGCAGCGCCAGTTCAGCCCGCGGACGGGTCAGCTGCTTCAGAGGACGAGCAGCGGAGACTTGAGAGGTTCAAGAAGTATGATCCCCCAGTATTTAGTGGATTAGCATCAGATGATGCCTTGGGATTTCTAGAGGAGTGTCGCTGTATTTTTTGCACTATGGGCATAGTAGAGTCCAGCGGGGTTTCTTTCACTGCCTTCCAGCTTCAGGGAGCCGCCTATGATTGGTGGCGCACTTATGAGATGGTTAGTATGGTCGAGGCTACCTCACTGACCTGGACCCAGTTCTCAGATATGTTCATGATAGAGTTTGTTTCCCAGAGTCTCAGGAACGCATGGCGCGCAGAGTTTGAGCATTTGCGCAAGGGCGCTATGATCGTTTCAGAGTATTTTATCTACTATACCAGGTTGGCCAGACGTGCACTGACCTTGGTTGCTATAGTTCGGGAGAGAGTTCGCAGGTTCATTGAGGGTCTTATCCTACCTATCAGATCTAGCATGGCTCTAGAGTTGGAGATGGGCATTCCTTATCAGCAGGTAGTGAGCATTACTAGGAGGATTGAGGGTATGCTCGCTAGGGAGCAAGGGGAGAGGGAGGCCAAGAGGTATCGAGAGTCGGGTCACTAATCTAGTGCCCATACCCCAGCAGCAGGTCGTTATGGCAGAGGTTATGCGGGTCACGCCGTTCATTCAGCTCTTCCAACAGCTAGCAGTGCTCCAGCTCCGCCTATACCCCAGGAGCCTTATTATGCACCTCTAATTTCTAGCGCGCCTCCTGCACGGCGTACTTCCAGAGGTCAGTCCAGCAGACCTAGCCCTAGTCAGTCACATCCACCGGGCCCTCCCAAAGCTTGTTTCGAGTGTGGTGATACACACTATATGGTTAGGGACTGCCCCAGACTTGGTAGGGGTGCATCTTCACAAACTTCTCAGCCAGAGCATGCTCCTCAGGGTTCTCAGGCCATGGTCATAGCTCCAGCTGCTACCCCACCTGCCTAGCCGGCTAGGGGCGGAGGTCGGGGAGATAGAGGTCGCCCTCGAGAGAGGAGCCGGGCCAGATATTATGCTATTCCTGCTCGTACCGAAGTTGTTGCCTCCGACTCCATCATTACAGGTATTATACTGGTTTGTCATAGAGAGGCATCGATTTTATTCGATCCGGGCTCTATTTATTCTTATGTGTCTTCTTACTTTGATCCATATTTGGGTGTGCCTCGGGATTCTTTGAGTGCCCCAGTTTATGTTTCTACTCCTGTAGGGGATTCTCTTATTGTGGATCGCGTTTATCGGTCATGTTTGGTTACTATTCGTGGTTTTGAGACCCGGGCGGATTTATTGTTACTCAGTATAGTTAATTTTGACATTATCTTGGGCATGGACTTCTTGTTGGCCCATTTTGCTATTCTTGATTGTCACGCCAAGACCGTGACGCTGGCTATGCTAGGTATTCCGCGTGTTGAGTGGAGTAGTACTTTAGATCACACTCCCGGTAGATTTATCGTTTTCCTTAAAGCTCAGCATATGGTTGGAAAGGGGTGCGCCGCGTATTTAGCTTATGTGAGAGATGTCAGTGCTGATACCCCTTCTGTTGATTCGGTCCCAGTGGTATGGGATTTTCCCGATGTGTTTCTAGCTGATCTTTCGGGCATGCCGCCCGATAAGGACATTGATTTTGGCATTGATATGTTTCCGGGCACTCAGCCCATTTCCGTTCCTCTATATTGTATGGCTCCTCCTGAGTTGAAGGAGTTGAAGGATTAGTTGCAGGAACTGCTTGATAAGGGTTTTATTCGACCCAGTATTTCACCGTGGGGGGTACTCCTGTCTTGTTTGTGAAGAAGAACGATGGTTCTATGCGTATATGTATTGATTATCGCCAGATGAACAAGGTTACAGTGAAGAACCGTTATCCCTTGCCTCATATTGATGATCTGTTTGACCAGCTTCAGGGCGAACAGGTATTTTCTAAGATTGACTTGTGCTCAGGTTAACATCAGTTGAAGATTCGGGAGCCAGATATCCCGAAGACTACCTTCAGGACTCGGTATGGTCATTACGAGTTCCTTATTATGTCATTTGGGCTGACCAATGCCCCAACAGATTTCATACATTTGATGCACAATGTGTTCAAGCCATATCTTGATTCATTTGTTATTGTTTTATTGATGATATTCTGGTGTATTCCCGAAGTCGGGAAGATCATGAGCAGCACCTTAGAACCATACTTCAGAACCTGAGAGAGAAGAAGCTATATGCAAAGTTCTAAAAATGTGAGTTTGGTTGAATTCGGTGGCATTCTTAGGCCACGTGATTTCGAATGAGGGCATTCGGGTAGATCCAAGGAAGATAGAGGTCATGCAGAGTTGGCCCAGGCCGTCCTCAGCCATAGAGATTCATAGTTTCCTTGGTTTGGCAGGCTACTACCGTCGTTTTGTGGAGGGATTTTCATCGATTGTGGCCCCAATGACTAGATTGACCCACAAGGGTGCCCCATTTTAGTGGACAGAGGAGTGTGAGGCGATCTTTCAGAAGATCAAGACAGCTTTGACTACAACCCCAATTTTGATATTGCCTACCGGTTTGGGGTCTTATACTGTCTATTGTGATACCTCGAGAGTTGGCCTCGGAGCGATGTTGATGCAGGATGGTAGGGTGATTGCCTACGCGTCCAGACAGTTGAAGATACATAAGAAGAACTACCCTATCCACGACCTTGAGTTAGTTGCTATTGTTCATGCCTTGAAGATCTGGAGTCATTATTTGTACGGTGTGCCTTGTGAGATCTATACTGACCATCGGAGTTTGCAGGATCTGAATATGCGTCAGAGGAGGTAGTTAGAGTTGCTGAAGGATTATGATATTACTATTATATATCACCCGGGCAAGGCCAATATGGTGGCGGATGCCTTGAGTCGCCGGGCGGAGAGTTTGGGAAGTTTGGCATATTTGCCAGCTTTAGAGAGGCCTATGGCGATGGATGTTCAGGCCTTAGCCAGCTAGTTTTTGAGATTGGATCTTTCAGGGCCCAGTCGGGTTCTAGCTTGTGTGGTTTCCCGGTCTTCCTTATTTGATCATATCAGGGAGCGACAATATGATGACCCTCATTTGCTTGTCCTTAAGGACAAGGTTCAGCGTGGCGATTCCAAAGATGTGACCGTTGGAGATGATGGGGTATTGAGGATGCAGGGCCGGATTTGTGTGCTCAATGTTGATGATCTTCGAGAGTTGATTTTAGCATATGCCCACAATTCGCGGTATTCTATCAATCTGGGCGCTGCGAAGATGTATCAGGACTTGAGGCAGCACTATTGGTGGAGGCGGATGAAGAAAGATTTAGTTGGGTATGTGTCTAGATACCTCAACTGCTAGCAGGTGAAGTGTGAGCACCAGCGACCGGGTGGGTTGCTTCAGCAGATAGAGATTCCGGAGTGGAAATGGGAGCATATCACCATGGACTTCGTATCTGGACTCCTACGGACCTTGAAGAAGTTTGATGCCATTTAGGTCATTGTGGATCGGGTGTCCAAGTGTGCTCATTTCATTCCTGTGTGTACCACTTATTCATTGGAGCGATTGACAGAGATTTATATTTGGGAGATCGTCCGTCTGCATGGTATTCCAGTTTCTATTATTTCGGACAGAGGTACTCAGTTTACATCATGGTTTTGGAGAGTTGTGTAGCAGGAGTTAGGTACTCGTGTGGAGTTGTGCACAACATTTCACCCCCAGACGGATGGACAATCCGAGCGCACTATTCAGATTCTTAAGGATATGCTATGTGCATGTGTGATTGAGTTTGGAGGGTCTTGGGTTCAGTTCTTGAATTTAGCGGAGTTTGCCTACAACAACAGCTAGCAATCAAGCATCCAGATGGCTCCTTGTGAGGCCTTATATAGTAAACGATGTCGATCTCCGGTTGGATGGTTTGAGACGGGGGAGGCTCGGTTGTTAGGTACAGAGTTGGTTCAAGATGCATTGGAGAAGGTTAATATGATTCAAGATAGACTCCGTACAGCCCAGTCCAGACAGAATAGCTACGCGGACAGGAAGGTTCGTGATGTTTCGTATATGGTTGGTGAGCGGGTTCTGCTTCGGGTTTCGCCTATGAAAGGTGTCATGAGGCTTGGGAAGAAAGGGAAGTTGAGTCCGAGGTTTACTGGCCCTTTTGAGATTTTGAGGCGAGTTGGGGAGGTTGCTTATGATCTTGCCTTACCTCCCAGCTTGGACGGGGTTCATCCGGTATTTCATGTTTCGATGCTCCGGAGGTATCACGGAGACCCGTCGCTGTGTTGGATTTCAGTTCAGTCCAGTTGGACAAGGATCTATCCTATGTTGAGGATCCAGTGGCAATATTGGATGGGCATATCAGAAAGTTGATATCAAAGAACATTGCTTCAGTAAAGGTTGTGGTGGGGTCAGCCGGCCGAGGAGGCGACCTGGGAGACCGAGCGGGATATGCGCATCAGTTACCCTCATCTTTTTACTACTTCAGGTATGTCTTTATGCTCGTTTGAGGACGAACTAATGTTTAAGTGTGGGAGGATGTGACGACCAATTAACTCCCCTATCCCCTATTAACTGCCTTCCCCAAGTCTATTTATGCTAATTTCAATTGCCGGGATGTTCGGTTTTGCGTTTCGGAGAGTTTTGGGACACTTAGTCTTTAAATGAGAGCTTAAGTGTTGGAAAGTTGCCCATAGTCGGAACAGTGTAAAGACGGCCTCGGAATACAAATTCGATGGTTCCATTAGTTCTGTTAGGTGAGTTAGAGGTTGGGAGCGTATTCAGAATGTGTTTTGGAGGTCTGTAGCTGATTGAGGCTTGAAATGCCAAGTTTGAATTTTTGAAGTTTCCGGTCCGATAATGAGATTTTGATCCGAGGGTCGGAATGGAATTCCGGAAGTTGCAGTAGCTCCATCATGTCATTTGGGATGTGTGTGTAAAATTTCATGTTATTTGGACGAGGTTTGGTTAGGGTTTTGATTGAAAGCGTGTTTTGTTAGAATTTGAAGTTCTTAGGCTTAAATCATTGGTTAATTCGAGTTTTCGACGTTGTTTTAGGTGGTTTAAGGGTTGGCACAAGTTTGAATGATATTATGGGATATGTCTATAGGTTTGGATGAGGTCCCAGGGGCCTCGGGTGTATTTCGGGTGCTCAACGGAGCAATTTTGAGTTGTAAAAAGTTGCAGGTTTTTGCCCAGGTTTGTTGCAGACCATTCTTCTCTGCGATCGCAGCTTCCCTTATGCGATCACATAGTGAAAATTCGGAGGGCAATATTTTTTTTCTACGCGATCACATTATCTCGTTCGCGATCGCGGAGGTCAGCTTTTCCCTTCATCGCAATCGCAATTGTCCTCCCGCGTTTGCATAGTAGAAATTTGGACCTGGTAATTTCTTGCATTTTCTTCTTTGCGATCGTGTAGAACTGTTCGCAATCGCGTACAACTATTTCCTCTTCTTCTGCGATCGCAGGCCTAGGGCGACGTTCGCATAGACCAATTTTGAACCTTTAAAAATTTACATTTCGCGATTGCGTTCAATTTCACGCGATTGCATTGAACAAATACCTGGGCAGTTATAAACATTTCAAAATCCGAGGGTTAGCCATTTTTATCAAAACACAAGTTTGGGAGCTCGGATTTGTGAGCACGTGATTTTTGCCCTATATGAATTACTCCCACAAATTCAATACAAAATAAAATTTTCCATTATTTGCAATTTTGTAGATTTTTGTATCATTTTTGTTAATTGTTTTGCATTTTGTCTAAGCATGTTAATTCTGTTTAAATTATGAAAAATACAAAAATATGTTGCATTTGTATTTAGGATTTAATTATAAATATTTTAGATTAATTAGTAATTAGGGTTATACAAAAATAGTAAAGTAACAAAAATGATTTATTTTGCATTGTTTAATTTTTAGTTTTGAATTTTGTTGGTTTTCCTTTAATTTGGTATTTAATTAATTGTGTTAATTATTAATTAGAGTTTAATTAATTGGGTAGGATAATTTGGGTTTTAAGATTTAATTTTCTTTTAATTTTGAAAAAAAAGAAATTGAAAAGAAAAGGAATAGAAAATAAAGAAATCAAATTGTTTGGGCCAATTTAATAAATTAATTCCCCACCCCAATCAATTACCCAGCNCCCCACCCTCAGAGAACCCTCCGCCGCCTCCGCCGCACACCGCCTACCGGAAATCGCCTCCGCCGGCGGCGCTGCTCCGATTGCCCCCATTTTTGCACCAGAGCTTCACCTTCTTCCCCTCATCCCCATTCCACCATCCATTCCCCTTGAATCTCACCAAAAACCGCCTAAAATCCCCAAACCCTAGGGCGCCGCCATTGATTCCTCTGCCGTATCTGGCGGCGCCACCATCAACCACCCCCAAATTCATACCAAACAACCACCACACCCTCCTCATCTCATATCTACCACTAATTTTCCAAAACCCTCACCCATTTGTTTCAAATTCCGAATCTGAAAGTCCAAAAAACTACAAAACCTTAATCCGCTCCTCCTTCTGATTTCCAGTGGTTTCAAGGCTCGATTCGAGCCAAAATTTATGCCAATTGATTGTTCTCATTAAGAACAATCGATTACTGTCATTTTTGGCTCATTTCGAAGTTCACTGGAGTCCAGCCAACTCATGCAAGCCCTGGTTCAGGTTTTCCCTTCGAGTGTTTCTGGTATGGTTTCCTCGTTTGTTCCGTTTCTTTCTTTTTCTTTTGTTGTTTTCTCTTTTCAACGGTCATAAATCTGTTGTTCTTCATTTTGAAGGTCGTTCCTATTTTATTGCAAAATCAGTATTCATAAAAAGGTTTGTTAATTTGGTATAATCTATAGTTCATTGGAGTTGCATTTTTGTTGTTTCCCTTATTTCTAGCTAAGTTTTAGTGCTCATTTCAAAATTGTTAGTTGATCTTTGTTCTCAATCATTGAGGTTGGTTAATATTGTTCATCATATGCGTTGGTTTTCATTCCAATGGCTTTTTTGAGTTTGTGTTTGTGTGAAAATGATTTAAGTATAATTCAAAGGTTCAGATGTACTCGTTAGGGGTCATTCGAGCATGTTTTTATCAGTTTTCTAGCATGATGAAAATTCTATCTAGGGGTCTTATGATAGACTAGGTCTTCTTGATTCAATTCACAGTTGTTAAGTGCATTCCTAGTCTTGCATTTTATCTATTTTTGATCCATTTCAAGGTGTTAGCTCGTTTGTTCTCTGTTGGTTTACGTGTAGATATTTAGTACTCTGAGAGGGGTAATTGAATAATCAGAAACTTAAGGGGTCATAAAGGCTAGGCAAGGACTATAATAAGTAGGCTGTGTAAGTGTAATTTAGGGCTTATCTACCTAGGGAAATATCAGGTTATTCTAGAACAAGGGGCAGCTGGCTTCATTTGGTTAGCAGAGGTGTTGGAGCCAATGAGGACAGGACAGTTGTCCATTTTCTATTAAGAAAGATACCCTGTGAAGGGTATTTTGGGGAATTCTCATTTCTTTGCTTTGGAGGGCACATAACAAATTTTCTGCCTTATAAATAGGGCCCTTCCCTCATTCAGAAAAGATAGAGGGAATACCCAAAAAAGACCTAATTGATAGAAAAATCAGAAAAATAAAAGGCGGCTGAAGAATTTTAGGAGAACAACATTGTTTCATTGAGTTCTTTTGGCATTTTCCAAAGTTTTTCTAGTACTGAAGCAATTTCTGGTTAGCTGGTATTAAAATGGGTTAAAATCAAATCTGGTTTGAGGTCTGCTGGTCCATTGAGTGCCTGAAATTAGTGTTTGGGTCATTATATCTCATATGTTGGGTTTAAACTAGTCTGCTGGTTCATTTTCTGATTGCTAGGCTCTACAGCTTTGCTGTTGTTGATCTCTGTTGTT